>JACCGJ010002705.1:0-45248 GCA_013407085.1 Atriophallophorus winterbourni | reverse complement strand
TGCAAGAAGATTTGGATGCCCTCATCACTGCTCTCAACTAAATCAGATGCCTTTCAACATATGTATATAAAATGTTACAACTTAGCCGGCTATACGACAATACGTATAATCTTGATCATGAAAACTTGACTTGGACCATCGATGAGAAGGATCTCGGTATCTGGATTACTAATAACCTGAAACCGAATAGTCATTGCCAGAAAATTTTCAACAGGGCAAGCGGTATCTTGGGTATGCTGAGGAGAATATTTGGACGGTTCTCTCCTAAAACGTTCCCCCGCATTTTAAATACTTGCATCCATCGGACGATAGAATACATAATTCCAGTTTGGGCACCGTGGCTGCGTGAAGGCATTGGATTGCTGGATAAAATTGACCACCGGGCGACGAAGCTAGTTGATGGAATGCAGTACATCATATACCAAGAGCGAATGGCCTTGCTAGGTTTGACCGATTTACATATAAAATACTGCGGATGGAAAATCACCCTATCCGCGATTTGATAAAAGTTAGTTCCCCTAAGAATACACGAGGTCACTCAAGTTGTATTGTTATACCGCCATCAATACTCGATTGTAGAAGTCATTTATTCTCGGCGCTTTCTGTGAAATTCACGATCAGACGATATTGTGATCGCTCATGCAATCCTTAATTTCAAATCGAAACTGATGCTTACATCAAATAGCACTCTACTATCGGGCCTGCATATTGACCCCATATGAACCCACACAAACCGAACACCTCAATAGAATTTTTTTAGCTGTCATCCAACGGTACATGTAAAGCGACTGCTTTTCTCACTATAAAATCTTGACGCATGTGCAAATTTACCATTTTTGTATTAGAAGTTCTCGCTGGCAAACGACACAATGTACTACCGCAGTTTCTACTGTCACTCTATTCGCTTTCAGTTAAGGAAAAGCAATTGAATTATATCAAACGCGTACACGATATTCTTATTCTGCTGTATAGACGAAGGAAGGTTAGTCAGTGTAAACCTCATCCCATTGCCTTAATTGACGCCGCGCAGCCATTGAAATGATCGCCATTCAGAAGAACGATTATTATTTAACAGTGAATCGCCTTTCAAAAACAAGTGACAGGCATTTGTCAAGTGTGCATTTAAACTGCCCTTTCGTGTTTGCACTGAAGACTATTTCCAAAAATTGCAGTCCATAGGTTCAATCCTTGTGAATAAGGTGCACTTCACAGCAAGTCGATAGGCTCATCGTTGCTGGAGCTTCATAGAATTACTTGTTGTTCTGTAATTCATCATGAGAGGGAAAAACTGTGACAGCTCATCAGCATAATGACCCACCAAGATCCCTCTCGTCATCTACACGTCTCGTCTCATTTCACGATGCCCGAGTTGAAACTATATTTAAAATCTGCTATTCGGAATTCGAGCTCACATTAAATCACAAAGAGTAAAGTTCATGGTTACCGCCTCAACTGGTAGGCTTTATTTGTTAATTTCTACAATGGATGATTTTAACTAAGGTTCTATTTTCGCATCCAGTTTCGTGCTAGTTTATTCTAAACAGGGAAGCAATGTAACATGCTTTGATGGTACGCAGTTGCTGCTTGTTTTATTAGAAAATGCAACGGCCGCATTGCAACAAGGAAGCATACAGTTAATTTTTGAATTTGAATGAAAAGCGAAAGCCCATGAATGTTGCAATTACAAAACTATTCTTTGTAATAATGTAAATCACTATTACTATTTTGTCACTTTCGAAATTAGAATTCTTTATTCTCGTAAATAGGAATTATTATATTTTGACGGTTAGTGAGGTTACAATGAAGGCGTTAACACGACGCTGTTCCGAATTTGTGTCTTCTGTTGATGCTTCATTTGCTCGCAATTAGCTACAAACTTCAGTAGAATAAAATGCTCTACGTAGTCCACATTGTACGAGATTCAGACTTGTTATTCACCCCTAATCGATCAACTCTGTCCGTCTCACACAAGGACGCACAGACGTGCTCATGTAGACTAGTCGTCTACACCGTCGTTTGGCCGAATGACATTTTAAAAGTACAAACCAGGAGCCCCCTAACCAGTCGCACATGATCGGCGAAAGAGCGAAACGGGATTGTTGTTTTGATTTGTTCGCAAAATTCAGTTCCAATACTTAAAAACAACCGCTTGTTTTACAGCCTACGTGGACGAACATCAGAGTATGTGTTGTAAAACAAGAAAAAATTGGATTATACGAAAACAGTGTGACTGGCGGTCAATAAGGTGGATGGGGCGGAAATCTGGCGCTTGGCACTGATCCGAAAGTAAATAGCTTTTATTTACCTTATACCTACTAGTAAATTAGATTTTTGTTTTTGTTCAAAAATAGTCTTAGCCCCGTCAGTTATGTACTTTTACGTATGTTGGCCGGTGTGTCAACTGACCTTCACCGTGTTCACTTGTATCACGTTGACGTGGCTACACACTGTGAGGAAAATCGACCACTAATACAGGCCATTTTCACGAGACGTGACAGAGCGTAGGCGTGCTATTGACTGTTTAGCGGTAAGGTCAAATAAGTGGTGGTGGGTTGACTACTACTTAATCATGTTCCCTGTCCTGACTATCACCCTTGGTCTGACGAAGCTTCTGTGTCAGAAGTGAAACGTTATCCAAAAACTACTCTAACCGATTGCACTAAAATTTCCTTGCATTATGAATACACGATCGGTCCCAAACATATTCCAATCGATTGCGGAGTGTGGGCTTTTGTTAGCGACTTAAATCATTCAACAAACGGCAGTTAAACAAATGAGCAAAACCAAACCATGATGATGGCCACCCCTATGCCGAACGGTGCACAATCATGTAAATGGGAAAACTAAATTGTGGTGGTGATATTTTTCTTAGGTGCACGCTAAATAAACACTTGAAACCAGCTACCGAAAAAATATAGGTGATATCATGGCTTGAAATATATCATAAGTTAGGGAGTGTATGGTGGGGGAGTATTACGTGAGGCCAAACCACATATATCATCCTAATATATAATATTTAGTTTTTACACACTTCGGGGATCCTCGATACAATATAAATCACGCCGCTCTCGACATTTCACGCCTTCATTCGACGATGCGACTACAACAACTCACTGAGGGTCAAACAGTTCTATGTTATTCAGTTTCATCCCACGACACACAAGACAGTCCAATTGTCAAACGCGCTTATTAAGCACATGACATGAACAAAAACCACACAATCCGCTAATTTTGGAAATTCACATTCGTAAGCAAGTCTGCCATCGACACATCTGTACAAGTGTCACTTTGACTGATTTGTCAGTCAATTGTGTGCCAAATCGGCTAAGTTCAACGTTTCCGGGAGTCTCGTTTGATCGACCGTGGACGAATTGCATAGGTAGGAAATCGACAAATTGTATGCTGACTTTTTTGATATCTCGTGTTTTCGAGGATTTTGTCGCTGGAACGTTCTCATGCAACCTATTGGAAAAACCGAATTTTACGAGTTTTTCACAATCGCCGTCGATTGGTTCGGCGCCTCTGATCTTGTGTTTGGGTCTGGGGTGGTGTTTTGCAGATCAAACCTAAAGCTAGTGATGCACATGTGATTAGCTCGTACACAGAGATGATTTGAATTGTCGTGTCAGCTAGATTTATAGTTATATGGTTAGCATGTGCCACACAAATCAATTGAAGAGTTAAAATCACGCCATTAAAAATTACGACTTCCAGCTGCGCATCCGAATCCAAGAAATCCAATAAGGTTTCCAAAGAATAGACTCCCATAACCAACTTGTCATTTTCTGTGCACCAACATCTACATCTGCATCTTCACGAGATAACCCCATGGTACACTGACGAAAAGCACTTCATTCGATCGACGAAATATATCACGGAAATGTAGCCATTAACCAATCTCGAGAACGGCACACAGTTCAGCCAATGAGATAACAATATGGAATTCCACTCAAACTCAGACAGCGAAAACTTGAATAAAGCAGGCTGGCACGCAACCAACGGACAAATCAAATGGTAGTAACCGGTAAAAAACCGAAACCGAGGAATTGCCGTGCTGTGGGGTACCTACAATATATAGATGCTGCGTTTTGGTGGTTTGAGTTAGAGTTGATTCTTTATCCTGGACCACAAGATGATGCCGGGATAGATTTTCAAATTGGGAGCGTATCAATTTGCAAGAGAGTAATTTTTACTAATTTGTGCTGTGCCTAAAAAAAGCGATCATTGAGAACTGTATGAGTGAATCTTTGTTCCAGTCTTCGAGATAACACAAGTCACTACAAACCCCCCACCAGCCCATATTTTTTGAGTGACTACATTCGCATAGCGCTAAGTGATTTTTGATTAATTAATATCGTAAAGCGTTCATCATCAGCTTCGATCTGTAAAGACAGACTACAGTATTTAAAACCAAAACATTTTCCGCATTTTCAAATTCCCACAACCCTCAATGAAGTAGTTTGAGCAATTACTCACTTGGGTTACCGGTGTGCATTTTCATGTTAAATACCATGACCGAGGTAATGCTTTGAGTAATTATTGTTCCGCTCTTTACAAATGCCGTTGAATTTTTTATTTATTATGCTAGTCAAGTCCAAAGAGGAAAAATTAAGAATACCGCATCAATGTGTCTAATCACACAAACACTGTTCTGAAGTTAGTCATGCATGATATCAAATCGGAAACAGTGTGGAAATTCTATCAACGCATGTTATTTGCTAATAAATTTTAAGATTTTAAGTCGCTGACTTTTGAAAACAGCCACAAGTGTGATTTCGAAGTTTTCATATTAAGAAAATTCATTAAAATTCGAAGCATTTTACATCTTATAGACATTGATTGTAATCTCTATTTTGTGTAATTCTGACTCTACTTACTGTATTCTCTTCCATGTAGAATATTCATGTATTTGTTTGACTAATGTAACAAGGTTATATACTATACTTTGAATTTTCCGTGCTTCGACTTCTCCGTGCGTGGTGACTTTGTGTTTGGGATTATTCATGTGTGTGGATAATACAAAATGCAATCATTTTTTCAGCTCTCCACCCCCCTCATCCGAGTGGACACCTTTCGCCTTTTCAATACGAGGAATACAAATAAGAATATATTCGTTTGTGTGTGGTGAGCTGCATTTATTAACACTCTTTTGTTATTGTGTAGTTTACCATCACACATCTTTATTTCTGAAATATTGTTGCACTTGTATATTGACTTTCGTATTTTGTTTATATCGATTATTACTTTTTAATAATACATCATCCGCGTATTTTTTCTACCGTGGTTGCATCGATTATTAGTGAACTTTAATTTTCTGTCGCATACTGACGGCTAACTGCTCCATATTTAATCCTTCCCAGAAGATTTCGTGCAACAAATATTCTCGTGAAGTTGTGAATTTAAATTTGTAGTACACGAAGGATTCGTGTATCACGTCGGGCTCACCAATTTGTAGTAGACTGAGGATTCGTGCATCACGTCGGGTTCACCAATTTGTAGTAGATCGACCACTACAATAATGTCCCCAAGAATGTTGGAGAAAAGGCACAGGAGATGGAAGATCGCGGTAGCCAAAATGTGTACGAAGGTACAGCAGAAGCAATCACGGAACACGAATCAAAGGGAAGTGTGTATCAAGGTCAATTGTTAGGTACAGTAAAACAATGTTGTTACAAATTATTATTGTACGTGGATATTACCAGAATAAACGAAGCCTGAATATCCATGAGTTCTATCTTACTGTCTGATAAGTCATTCGGTACCGTACCCACTACACGATTGACGATGCAATGGACACTATATTTTGCACCAACATTTCAGGGGATAATTCGCAATTTAATTGATGTAACCCCTTAATATTTGAACGATAATAAAAATTTGCATAATGATATATCATTTCCTGTTAAGCGACAGGCGAGTAACAGAGGGTTGGACATTGCAAAACCGTGTTGCAATGTTTTCTGCATAGCGCTAAATTACTAACCAAAATAAGAAACAAAATCGACATCTATAATTGTCTGGTTAGCCGAAAGAGAGAGGAAAGAGCATACTTAAAAACTTATTGGAATAATAAACACATATTTTCAATGTGGATCTCGCCAAAAGAATTATTATTCAAGAATTTATCGCTCAAGCTTAAGCGATTTAAAAATTCAGTGTAAGCGATCTACATATGAAATCAATTGACGATAATTATTTTCCGATAATTTGTATTGATTAATTTTATGGAGGAAAAATGTCTATCTATATTTCATTCGCTTTTCTTTAACAAAACATCTGACTTTACGATCGGAGAATACTTTAGTTGCTTTTGTTTTAATGCATTATTGAGGGCCGCTATTTTACTGCCGCGATTATAATTGTAAAGCAGTTCATTTCGTTGATTGAATTTTATGCAGCGTGCCATTTGAGTCCAGAGACAACTCAATCTTAATCTGCGATTCCTGATCCTGAATTATAAGTCATTGATGAGGACTCCTTTCTTAATGACACTTTTGATTTCGTATCAAATATCTTGGGTAATTAATGTTAAATTGCGGAACACGCATATTCTTGCACACGGTACTGATGAAAACTGTGACATCGTTTATTTGACCCGTTGTTAAAGACGCATCGTAAAATATAGCTGACTAGAAGATACATTCAAGCCGGTTCCGCGCACTGACTGGTTTCTCACATTGTCCGAAATATGTTTTAGGTGAATGTTTCAAGGAAGCAGACTTTATTAAATCACTCAAACTATTCGTTTGCTAAACGACATCCGTTCATGAATCCAATGAGAGAAATCGTCCTTGGACTTGTCTGTACAAGAGACAGGACCTGTCTGTCTCACCAATATTTAGACTACACATCGATCTCATATATGAACGCTGTCAGTCCACTATACACGATCCGATTGGCTGAAAATTAAATTGGCGAACCAAAATGAAAAGTAGGTGGCAAATGAACCACACGATTGGCAGTTTTTACTGTTTGCATCAGCTTTCCATGCGGTGCTCATTGGTTTTTCGACGGAATATTAAGGCGAATATTTGAAATTAGGAGATATTCGGAACAGCCTGGAAACGTGAGGATAGACTGATTCGTAACGGTATATTTAGAACAATGGCGCAGCTCACAATCGTAACAGCAAAACAATTTCAACGGCAGTTCAAAGAGTAGCAATTCCTGCAAATGTTTATATACCTAAAAGGCTTTGGCAGCCTTTGTGGCAGTTTGAAGCACGATGGATTCAGTGCAACTATTAAGCAAGTTTAAAACCGGATAGGCAAACCAAGGGACGCACTAGCACAGTAAAATGCATAAACCCCGAGACAAAATGACTACTTACGTCTTTGAGCATTTAGGTAAGTGGTTAGCATGAATATTTATACACCAAAATACCCATACCATAACAACAAGCTCTCCACAGAAAATACATGCACGTTATTGCCATATTTGAACTCAAATGACAAAGGTCATAAGAATAAAAATTTCTAAGACTACAAGTAGTCATATTTAATCAACTAAATGAAGCGTCATTTAATTAACCTAAATTCAAATATTCATTGATGTTGAAGAAATAAACAAGTTGGCGCGAAATAGGTCATCGAAGATATCACGTTTTTAGATAAATGTAGGACGTTCGGTACATTTGACATTTGAGGAATTAGATATATATGGTCATTCTTCAATTTATTTTGTATAACGCGCTGTCCAAACGGTATACCAACATAAGGGTTGGGTGTTTATTTTTATTCGTAGGATTGAAAAAAATTATTTTGAAGGATACGTTAAGTAACCTTCATGCAAACTGTCATTCTTCAAATTGAGATGTGCAAATTTAATTACATAATCAATCACCAAGACGTCAACGAGTAGTATGTATCAATTAGTTTAATCTTGGGGTTACACAGATCCAAAGAGTTCAAGAATCCAGCAAGTAGGTAGAAATACACATTTCACAAAAAATGCGTTTAGAGACAACCAACGAACAAGAAAGTTTTAATATTTTAACCTGCAGAACCTAGAAGAAAAAGGGTGTACTCTTAACACGAGGAACTATCATTGCTCGACATAGGAGGATACCCTGAGGTTGAATAGTCAAACTTACATACACATATAGGTTCTGGTGAAAGATTTAAATGACAATTATAATACACCCATGCATAAGAGAAACGAGTATCAGATCTGAAGTACGAAATAAATGCACGTGAGTGGAATGTCGAACAAAAGTTCCATCTGAATAGCAGCTCAGCCCACGTAGGCATTGACGACGTTGGACCATGCGCTGTAACGCCTGTACCGGTCAACCGAGCGAACGATGAAATAATACATGTTGTTCGATTGCACATGGGTTAGGGTACAAGCCATTGGAAGTGGAAGTGCTGCAACTTCGCCCACCTGGAAAAACAAGTGAGATTATCATCACTAATTTTGGAAGCAAACATCCTACGTCATGATTTTAAAAGCTGTCAGTTTCTCAGACAGATAAACTATGCTACTATGACTGCACGGTCATTGCGATTGATAAAATGCGTTAAAACCTTTTCGACTAATCGGAATTTGTTTACCGAAAATCTGCATTCAACTTCAATAAGAAATTCGGATGTGAAAAAAGGGTCGTCTTGCAGAAACATGTAAACGGGTTTAAACAAGAAAGCACTACAACCTTGAAACGATAATTGATTACGTTTACAGAAGCCCGGTAATCCAAAATCCATTATGACATCATTTTACTTCAAATTAGTAATTCACAGCTACCGTCTAGCTATATACTTCTGCTTCCAATCGTTAGGAGAGAGATGTACACGAATAAGTAAGTTCCCTGTTGACGAACCTTTTTCCAAGGCAAACAAGTGAAAATTGTCTCAGCAGTCAACTCAGAAGAAGCGTAGCTATATATTTCGTAAGCAACGGCCACTTCAAATAACATTGATGGATAACCAATGGTCCACTGGAGACAAACACCTGGAATCAAAAAGACACAAGAAAGTGATTAAATAATTAGTTAAATAATGAAGGAAAGCAAGACTGACAATTGGTTCGTAACAAACAGGATCATGGATATTTTTCAATGAGGTACAAAAATTAAAGGCACACACACTCTATTGAAAGATAACGCTTTTATTGGTTTCGAATTAAGAAACACTGATGCAGCATTTAAGTGGACATCTAGGAAACGATGATGTTTCGCCAACTCGGCAATATTATGCAGTTGATGGTAACAGAAATGAATTCAAAATTACCGGTGGTACTTCGACTACGTACGACGCATAAACGCGGTCTAAGAGGGAACACGATTCAGCTATACTGCAGCGAAGTAGGGAAGTACGTCAAAATAGGAGGCGATATGTAATCAATACCGTGTGCGGTGCAGCAGGATCGTAAAGATATTGCAAAAGCTCATGCGAGAATTTTTAAAAATATAAGAAAGCGGGTCTCGGTCTAATTATCAGTGGAAATCCATGCAGTGCGGTGATACAATAAAATTCCATGGCTCGATTTCACAGAGGACGGGTAACAGCACGGACTTAAATGCCTGCGTAGGATCGAACAAAGTGTACTTCAACACGGATTTGCATCAACCGGTTTCAAATCGACTGCAATTTTGATTGTTCCGTTAGTTTTTTGTGGTACGCTACCCATAATCAGAAGAAGAGTTTTTTTTGTAAGATTCTATTTGTTTCTTAATTAGAATGCGGCGAATTAATCTAATCGGGTAACTACAAAAATCGTCTTGCCTGCCAATCATATGGTGAAAAATTCTCGTCAAATCAACTATTTATTGAAAAAAGTCACAAGCTTGATTGAGACAAAGCGCCGCACAGTAATAGACTGCATGTGGGCTAAGATACTGTCAGGTTGCCCACGCCACTTTATTAGAGAAAAAAGAAGCGTGAATATCGATAGCGCAGATGCACTCAAACATCGCATGAAATCTTTGACGGAATGCACCGACGCTGCAAGACCAGCGATTAGGACGGGGCAGCGCAAATGTGTATCGTAAATGTCTTAATACTTTTGGACTCACGTTAGGTTGCATAGTTTAAGACCAATTACTAATAGTGGCTGATATGCTATATAATCATATCACATTTACTGACTTGCACTATTGATCTGACGAGCCTTGAATCAGAGGCGAAAGGTTCGATGATTTCTTTAGCTGATTACACTCCAAGTAATTGGCATGACAAAGAGTGGTCGATAGGTCTCAAACATCTGGATATATTTGATCGAGATTTATTTTAAAGCACAAGCCTGATCAAGGCAAAGTGCCGCACAGTCAGAGACTGCACGTGGGCTAAGATACTGTCAGGTTGTCCAGGCCTAGACACTATATAAACTGAATGAGCATTAAACAAGCCTAAAAGACGAACCTTCAGCTGCCTCGGCAATTGTTAACTGGGGCACTGGCTGCACCGGATATGGCTGAGAGGATTGAATAGGGATCGGGGGTAAAGGAGCCACAGGCAATTGTTGAAGCTGATGAAAGGACATTTCACTCGGCTTTAGCAGAGGGGCAGATTGATTGCGAGGCACAGTCCCCGGAATGTTGTGTGAGGAAAACCAAGCGATTTTTGAGGCAGGCGGTGCATTGGTCATAGGAGCAGAACCGAATTGCGAGGGACCTATAAATTATTCAAACATTAGAAATTAAAACGAAAGCATCAGGCAGTTCGTAAGTGTTTACGATGGTGCATTCACCCAAATATGCTACATTTGTTAAAGTATTTGTAATCCACACACGTAAGAATAAAACATTAACCCTTAACTGCCTGAATTATTTTACAAGCGTCACCTCACTTCCGAAGTTTGTTGACAACTGGCGCGCCGCATGGCTCAGGCGTCTCAAACGCGTATCAAACGAGAACAGAACGTGTGCCGAATCCGATACTCCCGGCATACGGACGTGATCTGTCTAATTTGTCCTATCATAAACCTTTAAATTTTGTGTACCGAATTTGACCCATTCGACCGTTAAGACCAAAGCGCGGTGCATTAAAGGCTGTGTCAATCAAAAACTGCTCATAAGGGGCCCCCAAAAGACGAAAATATAGATAGAGGTATACCGACCATAGTTGGCTACGTCTGGGCAACCAGAAAAACATCCTCATTCCACGTGCACGAATCTAAGCTCATCCGTTCATGAGTTAACGTGGGAAACTGGAATAAAATCGGTAGGATGCCCTGACCGATAGGAGCTGAAATTTCATACCATTTCCATAGCGATACAAATTTTTAGCTATATATTGAGATACAAATGTCGGTCAGGCTAGACTATCTACAACAATGAGCTTAACTGACCTAAGACCGTAAACCTTACATTGGTTCTAAAACGTGGCTAGAAATAGACATGTTGTATTATATTTGCATGGAGCTTTCAAACAAAAGAGAAAGTGGGGTGGATAGCGATGAAAGCTTCATAAGACATGCGGCATCCGAAAGTATAAGCGCCCTCCAGCTCCTCGTCTGCATTAAATCAAACCATTAAATCAAATCAACGACAAGTATATAGGTTAAGAGAACGGAACCCTGAATCTGAACCTCTTAAAAAGTACGGCACCGAGAGAAAGGCTTGAAGGTGAAATGAAGTTCAATAGGCTGTTGGATAGCGTCATTTTATAATGTGCAATCGTTGCGCAGTGCTTCTGTGCTGCAGAGGTCACACTGTGCTAAACCCATTTGCCGACAGTATTGAGCTTAATCCGGAAACACTGGAGAATCAGTGTCATTTTCAATTTCTGATATTACTTGGGCAACTTAAAGGTATGTTATTGGCAGACGCGCAGTTTCTAACTGTGCTACACATTGCCTGGATCCAACTTAGCGAGTTCATACATTATTATCGTTATAATTGGTTCCAAATGTTGTCATAGCCGGGGGTGGCAGTGGGGATAAGCTCCCACTGTCTATAAAATGCTCCCATATGGCATGCGTCTCAAATAGCGTTGACAACCAAATCCAGATTCTGGCCTGCACGAGTGGCTCCCCGAGCCCGGAGGAACTGCTTCTACCAACAGAAGAAGGGACGAGGGCGAGTGACTGGCGCCTGAAAACCAGTTTGCTTCGGGCAGATGGAGCTTGTTAGCCTGGGGGGCATTTCTTCTAGGGGAAGGAAAACACTGATATTAAACCACCGCTGCCTTGGGGGATACCCAATCGCGGAAAAATCTGGAGCAGAGTCTCGTAGACGGTTAGTTGTTGCACACCACCTCTTTCTGGCAACTCCCTGCTGCCTTGCAGGTCGGACTTCGTTGTGCAAAGGCTAGAGAATCTGACTCGAACAAACGCCGAGTGGTGCTGGGGACGCTGCTTGTACCCAAACTCCCAAGAATCTTCATGACTCAATGATTATTACAAAAAATCATCGTTGTAATTGCAATTATAATCGTGTAACCAAACCACGATAATCGTCAGGACATCCATTGTATAGTGTATTCTAAAGATACTAGAAGTGCATATTAATATAAGAATAAAACACAAATGGCTATACATAGTATTACGCTCATTTGCAAATAAAAAGCTGAGAACAAAGTTGATCTTACTGTCTCCAGCTGATGACGACAAACAGCCAAAAACCGGTTAGGGTGAGCACTACAACGTACAAGATTTTTCTGTTAAAAAATAACGGCTGAGTCACAAACAGGTATATTGCACAGACAATAACGAATTCTTCGCTTTGGGATTTAAAGCGGAGCGAATATTTGCTTCGCTTCGCCATTGCGAAGTGTACTTCGGATATTCGCTTTGATACTATTCGCCATTGCGAAGGGCAGTTAGGGCACTTCGAAAATTCGCTTCGCTCCAAAAAAGTGACATTCGTTATTGTCTGATATTGCAGCCTACGAGAAACGCTTTGATACAAAGGCACGACAGACAGGAGTGATGGAGACAATACGCGCAAAGTAAACACGCTTGTCTAGACATGGCCTAACAAGGGTGGCATGATACAGTTGAGATCAATTGTCACCACGCCGTACGACATACAGGCCTGAAGACAGACAATGCTAAACAGCTTCTGGAGTTACTGCTGGACTACGGGTTGACGAACTGAATAGAAGTGAAGACTAATATTTGGCCGATGGCTGAAAACAGAAGCAGAAACTTACTTATTAAACTGGATGATAATAACGTAGAGGATTACAATTTTATAATCTTAAAACCGGAACGAACTTTACGTACAGAGCTCAATTAAGCAACTCCGGACCACTTATAATGTGGTGTGATGGAAACAAATCAAATATAATATAGAAAACAGTTGAGCGTCATTCAGATGTACGACCATCAGATCGACATGGTTGATCACCAGGCATGCAATCATGTAATGTTACCGCTCAATCAATTAAATGGACGCCATTTGTAAGTTTGCATGAACGAAATCACAAGCCTGGATTCAGACATCGTGTCGCAAAGCCAGAGACTGCTCGTGAGCTATAAATAGAAAATGGAGGTGAGAATCCAGCATGCAGCGCAAATCAAGTCAGCATTGCGTTACCTGCTCAGAGAACAAGCGGGACCCAACTGCACAATTATGCACCAGAAGGAAGTATCAATAGAAAGGAGTCCTACGAACCCGATTGGATCCAAGCGAACAAAAGTAGAAAAGTAGTTGTAGAAGAAGAAGAAGTAGAAAAACGTCGTTGGATGACGCTTAGAGCAACCATTGTTGATTTACAACGCTTGTACAATTTTACGGTTCAATGACGTGATGCAACACAGAAGCCGCAAGCAGTGTTGCTCGCTTAAGCCATACTTTGCACTGCCAACGCTTTGTGATCTCATAAGCGATACGCACAACGTTACCTGCAAAAAGAAATTGTTTTCGGAGTGTAACATAAGCGTGCTACAAACGGAACAATGGAGTGTAATTATGAGTATGGTGATGAATGATGGCACGTGAACGCGGAAAAAATGAAAACTCGCTCAAATATTTGATGAGACACACAGAATTGGCGTTACAACCGAAATGCTGGCTGGCTATGGAGGCGCAGACACCGCCCAATTAGCTAATTAGACTATGGTAAAATTGATAATAAGGAGAACAATGATAACAACATGTACCGGAGGCCAACAACAGCAAAAATCTACAGTTTTCAACAGTTTCCCTACACCATCACGATAACAAGCGAATATGCATTTTTGCACCTAGAAATACATGGGAAACCGCAGAGAGAGTACAAGTAGAAAACTGCGAACCTTGAATGCGAGGAGGAGTCGGTCGAAAAGCGGGTGGCAGCAAGCATTTGTTTCCGAGCAAGGAGTCATCTAGTTGATTCATTATTGGACTATGCTCGGCAGTTAAATCGATCATTTCCATGGCGCGAACTGACAGGGGTGGTTTGGATGTAGGAGTCTTGAGTTGAGCATGCGGCACTGTGGGAGGAATGCGGGTTGGAATCGTTTTATCAATGTATGTGGCTGCAGGCATGGAAACCAAAGATGGCGCAGGCACGGTAAAACCGGAACATTGTGAACCAAGTGACGGAGGAAGTTTGCCGAGAGGATGAATAGCCGAGGAGGTGACAACTGGCGTGACTGGTGGTGGTTGGGACAATTGGCGTGGGGCTTGGGATGACAGAGCACGTCGTTGTCCGGGTCCAGAAGAAGGAACGGGAAGAGTTCCCTGAAAAGTAGGTTGCAACTCAAATAGAAAAGAATAGGGGGCATCGTAAAACATGATCAAGGTATATGGTATGAAAGCACAAGCCTGATCCAGGCAAAGTGCCACACAGTCGGACACTGCACGTGGGCTAAGATACTGTCAGGTTACCCAGGCCTAGACAGATATGAGGGGGGGAATAGAAATGGTAGTGAGACTCCAGCGTGTTTCAGCATGCAGCTCACTACTGTTGGCCAATCAATTTAGCACGACGTTAGCCGTACAGCACAGAAATGCTGCACGATTGCACATCCGTGCATATGATTTCTATTACATGGAATTCATTGACTAAGCCAAATGCCGAAATGGAGGAAACAATAGGAATAGGAACAGCTTAATTAATTTCTGCTTTGTAAAAGCCCTGCACGCAAATTCTAAAATGAAATACTTCGAATGTGGATGTAAAACTAAACTGATAATGGCAAACAACACAAAACCGGCAGACAGCAAAATAAAATATGAAACGAAACAGCTTTTTCGTAGTTAGAAAAATATGCACACGGTAAAAACTCAGCAAATATTTCAGTTAGGCATTAGTCGGCACGGCAATTCAGCGCTTTTGTGGGGTACGTTCCGAGAGTATCCAAGGCGCAGACACAGAGTGGAATACTGTCAAGTTGCTTAGGCTTACACTGATACAAGCAGACGTATCGCTGAAATGCGTGGGTGTTTCTCATATTGCAAAAATGTAAATAATAATAATGAGATGAGAGCATAGACAGAAAAGACAACATCACATCGATAACACGTATTATAGTTTAACTTCATGTATTCATGAAGAAATTACACTTAATAAAATAGAGGAGACTCAATTAACTATACGTGTCTTTAAGGATTGAGGCATCTGCAGCCGTCGCACATGCAAATAGCTTCCTTGCCGCTTCCACATTTGCTATGTAGTCTAAATGTTGTGGCCTAAAAACAAAATTTTCGTTCTTCTCTTTCTTCTATATTCGTCATCCCCTGGTAACATCTACACTAACTGAATAGGCTGCGGGGACTAACCCATCGAATATGGTTTTCTGCTGAATCCTTTCGCAAAAAGCAAATTCGTTTTTCGGTTTATATTCACACGAGGTTTATTTGTGACACAAAAAAGTTGTCGTTGTCTCGTATATTTCAATTACAATTATCATGTGAAAATCAGATGCAAACACGAAAATGTTATGAATGAAGGGATTTGTAGCAGTGACAAAACCCACAAATATATAGACAGTAAAGCATTAAGCGCATAAAGATAACCACAGCGTTGCTGCTGACGGATGTAATCAGCGGACGACCAATACAGAATAGAGAAGAACCAAAGGTAAACAGCCAGAAACGGTTTGTGGAGTGTAGGTGCGGGGATGTGAATATATATCTAAAACCGCTAGCCTGAAGTCAGGTAATGTGCCGTACAGTCATATACCGAACATAGGCTGTCGGGATGTCTAGGCCTAGACGAAAAATAACAGATACTTCAGCGTGCTTTCGCACGAATCTCATTACCAGTGGCAATCAAGTTAGCACGGTGTAGAGTGCAGTACACAAATTCGATTATGGCTGATGTTAAACACAATGTATTAATGCGACAACTGAAATTGTTCATACAAGAAAAAGAATCCATGTATCAGCATCGAGTGCACCTGTTAGGACGGATGGGCAAGTGTATGTATGTGTGAAATCACAAGCCTGATGCAGGCGAAGAGCTGCATAGTCATTGACTATACGTGGGCTAAATCACTGTCAGGTTGCCCAGGCCCAGAGATATACAAGAAAGTGGAAAGGGCATTGAGAGTCCGGAGCATTTCCGCGTGTGGCTCACTTTGGCAGTAGCTGCAGTCTCTTTGTTTCCGGTAGCACTACATTTTTCTGATCAAGATCTAAATAATATTTAATATAAGAGCACACAAGTATAATGGACAACGCATAGTTTGATAGACAAAATCGACACTTGCTTGCACACATATGACAACCAAAAATATCACCAATATTTTAGTATGCAACAGAACTTGAGCTTAATACAGATTTTTGCAGGGACCTGACAAGCAGCTGGGAAAACATCGAGAACTACAGTGAATTGAAATGACCACCGACTTCAGTGAGCTATGATCGCAAACCACTATGAATTCATCATCGTCGAACACAGTTCTCAAGTAAAAAACGTGCCCAGCAAAATGAAACAGAAAAGGCAGAGAAGCAAACCCATGAACCAAGAAAACAGGCGAACGTAATATAAAAATGTGCAGAAAGTAGCTTGTAGTTTATCTGCATGCAATTTTGTAATTTATTGTTTCTTCTTTTGTATCAAATATAATCTAATAATGCAGGATTAGAAAATCATGGCACACATAATAAATTACATTGGCGCCAATGAATTCGATTTGCAGCCATATCGCGTAGGGCGTCTAACTGACTATTAAGTGGATCTTTTGAACCCTACCCAGGCAAACGAATTGATCCCCTACTGTGCATCGCTTCACGATATTTTTTCATCTGAGCGCGCTATATCATGCACTGACCAGCCAGTCGTTTCTCACAGCATCAACTAGGCTCTGAGAAATAGGCGTGGTATGGAAAATGGCGATGAAACATTAACCATCACAAACGAGCGAGCATCAGCAATAATCTCAGACCATGGCCTCGGTAAAATTTATATTTGCAACGATTTGCCGATGGGACACCTTCCGCTCGGATGTATGAATGTATTAAAGCACAAGCCTGTTCCAGGCAAAGTGCCGCGCAGCCAGAGACTGCACGTGGGCTAAGATACTGCCAGGTTGCCCAGGCCTAGACAGATATGAGAAAGACAATAGAAATAGATATACCCTAGTTACACAGTGCTGTGAATGTGCTGGCAAGAAACCTACAAATATTAATCTATATAAGACATGAACCTGTAAAAATTGCGGGAGAATGGCAGTGTTTAGAGATTCACGAATAGGCATAATCAATTCACTAACTCTTTCACTGATAGCCTTTTTCAATTTATCGCTTGATTTTTTCATGTGATCCATGCACTCAACCAGTTCCTTGAATTCCTTTTGCAGAGAACCAAACGATTCCTCCACGGAACTCAACCGTGTCATATAGGATGACAAATTTTCGGCCAAAGATGCCTTGAATTTTGCATCGAATTTTGAACGACACAATTGCATCAAATCTGGGCGAAATGGCCAGCCTAGGGTGGACTTGTCGACGGTGGTTGTGTAACCATTGACGGCAGTGGCTACAACGTTGTTACCCTGAGACAGACGAGCGCGTTTGTGAGTTAGCTCGGGCATTGTTGGTGCGGAGGAGCTGAAAGGGGGAGAGTTGCTATTGCGATTGATTTCGTTCGGGTTGGTCACAGAAGTACCGTTATTGACAGTGGATCCAACCACGTCGATGTCACAATCCCACGGCGCTGCAGCCATCCCAAGTCATTGAACAGATGGCTGAAATAAAATCAATGGGATCAAGCTTCGTGAAAGTAAGATACGGGAAAAGAAAAGCAAGTGGGAAAAAGAAACATTTTATGATATACAAACCCCTGTGAAGATAGTTGTGCAAGTGGGCACTTGCACATAAAGCACTTGCTAAGGTTGTGGTTTAGCACAAGCTTCTAAAATTCATGGTATAAAAAGTTTATAGCTGTACAACACCATGGGATATTCGTAAAAGGAAAAAAATACAAAAATGAGGCGTTGGAAGATTGAGTTTTTGTAATTAGAAAAATGTCGTATTGTCTCGGTATGATGTGAAATCACAAACCTGATCCAGGCAAAGAGCCGCACAGTCAGAGACAGCACGTGGGCTAAGATACTGTCAGGTTTCCCAGGCCTAGACAGACATAAAGAAGAAAAAAGTATTGGAAATGGTAGTGAGACTCCAGTTTATTTCAGCATGCAGCTCACTAGATTTGGCCAATCAATTTACCACGGTGTTAGCCACACAGCACAAAATACTGCATGACTGCACATCCGTATGATGGAAAAATATTCTTCAGGATAAATATCGTGTGAAGTTGTATAATTAAGTTATGTACAGGGGTTGTAGGGTGGACTTACCAAGCATAAATGCATTCAGTTTGTTTCTAAAAAATCATTTCACTAGATGATTGTACAACGTCTGGCGACAATGAGAAACACACGCCGACGGTAGTTGTGGTGAGAATGTGGTAAATCCAATGCCACTGTGTCAGTGCGTGTGGTATGGCTTGATCGAAGGAGAAATAGATGCCTCATGGGAGAAAACTTTGAGTTCAGTATTTCACAGGTGAGGATTAAATCCAATCGAACTCGTCTGCGAGCCAGTGTATCCAAATTAGGATGCATCAGTCGATCCTTATAAGGAAGGTCACGAAGAGAGCACACCATTTTAGTTGCTCTGCGATAAATAGTCTCGAGCAGCTTGATGTCCTTTTCTAGCCACGGTGCTCAAGCTTGCACTGAGTAATCAAACACTGAGTTTATATACATATTTAGCAGCAGGATGATGTTTCGAGGGAAAAACGTCCAAACATGCATAGGTGAGGCAGCATAGCGACTGCTATACGACGTGATAAACATAGAGGTGTGGACTTTGAGTATATGGTATGGTGTGAAAGCACAAGCCTGATCCAGGCAAAGTGCCGCACAGTCACAGACTGCACGTGGGCTACTTTCAGGTTGCCCAGGCCTAGACAGATATGAAGAAGATATATATATATAATATATATGAGAAGTAATATAATCACAGGACAAACAAAAACAGGCCAATGATTTGCACGTGTGCCAAACACATTTCGTGAAATAACGCAATAATCCCGAATTCCTATTATTGATTTTAAAAATGGCTACATAGCGCTTAACACAGTCTAGGATGGAACAATCAGGCGGCAAATCAATGACGTGGCACACTGGGAAAGTTGAACAGGAGGTATTCGTTCGGTTAGATGGACCCAAAAGAGCCGACTCAATAGTGGTTGAAAACCAGTCAGTGGCGCCAATATAGTGTATTGTGTATCATAATTTGTTATGCTATGCTGTGCTATATCTTTTTTAAAAGGCAAATGCAGCAAACCAAACAAAAGCTGCATGTAAGGCTTGCTTAATCTATTTGTACGTCATTGCTTATCTGCATTTCCTGCTTCACGTTGCTAAACGCTTTGTTCGTCGCCAGAACTGTGATTTATTGATATTGATGAATTTGTTTGCAAAAATATCTCGTGTAAATAGTTTATATGGAAAAACACTTGCCGGAGTCTAGATACATGGACACATGTACATTAACTGGATATTTGGTGATATGGTGAGCAATCAGTAATTTCGGTAAGCGTGGGTCAGAAAAGGAATTAATTCAGGATATCTACAGTGTAGACTAGTCAGGACTACTTTTCTGGTAGTTGAAGAGCATGGATAAAAAACGACGCAAACCAAATCAAGCATGCGCTCCGTAGTCACCATCTGTTTCAGTAATTGGTCGCAAACAAATGCACACAACAATCTGGGGCTTGGCGAACAAAACAAACTTTTTCAGAGGCAAATATTTGATGATCACCGAAGAGATGAGTGTATGATGCGTAAAATTATAAGTCTGGATCTAGACAATGTGTCAGACAGCAACAAACTATGCATTGATTAAAATAATCTTAGGCTACGCAGGGCACGGCATGAGACAGTGAGAACGATAGTGATACTAGCGTGTGGCAGCAAGCAGCTCAGTGAAAAATCCATTTGGGATGGTGGTACCAGCAAAGCACAAAAAACACAACAAGATTGTACATCACTTGAGGAGCTATCCTTACAGTATTTAATTGCAGAGTTCGAGCACATTTGAAGTAATTTTAGACTAAGATACCCAAACAAATTTCACAGGAACGCTCTGTTAAGAGGCAACATCGGGTACCATTAGCACTGAACTATCTATGGCGACCGCCTTCCAGGTATATTTAAGCCGCATCTAAGTGCAAGACAAACATTTAAATCCACTGTCTGGATTGCTCAGCGACCTATCCGTGAATGTCCTTTCTCTAAACGAGCTACCATTCACCGAGGATGAGGTGTTGGAAACACTTGGTAATGCTTGCGCCAACAAAGCATACAGACAGTATGGCATCCATCCTATTCTGATAGAAAATCTAACCAGTGCTGCCGGACCGCGGTGCCAAATAGGCTAGACTACAGGAAGAGATTTTTTATCTCAGAACCTGCATCATCATCATGAAGCACAAGTCTGGAGCCAGACAAAGTGCCAAGCAATATGAAGCAGGAAAAGCAGATAAGCAAGCGCGTGGAAAAGGGAAAGCAGGCAAGCGGAATACGCAAAAGCAAATGCACAAAAAGCAGCTTGTTTTTGTAGTTTCACTGCATGCGATTTTTGTTTTGTTTTTATTTTTTTATGTAAAATAATACCGGATGAAAAAAATATGACACACATAATAAAATACACTGGCGCCATTGACTTCGGTTTGTAGCCATATAGTGTAAGGTTTCCAGCCAACTATTAGGTGGAGCTTTTGGACCCCACCCAGGCAAATGAATACGCCCAACTGAGCATAGCGTTACGGCGAGTTTCTTCATCCCAACGCGCCACCCGATCTTTTCTCCCAGCTTTTGTCAGGCTATGTGAATAAGGCGCGGTATGGTAAACGGTGAGTAGGCATTCTTAAAATATGTCCCAACCATCGCAAGCGAGCAAGCATCAACATTTCTCTCAGTCCGTGGCCATCTGGTCCTAACACCCGCTTGCAGAGATCTATATTTGTAACACGATGCTGCCACCGAATGCGAACAATTCTACGCAGGCAACGGGTATCAAAAACAGAAAGCCGAAGGACATCTTCCGCTCGGATAGACTAGGTTTCGCAGCCATAAAGGAGTGTAGCACGCACCACTGCGCTGTACACTCAGAACCTACAGCACGGCATGGACCTAAACTAGAGTCTGTTGTTTTCAGAATATCTACCAGGATTGCTATCCAAAAATAGGCGGTCGATTAACACATGTTTTCTAAATTTACTTGAATAATAGACTAAAAATGTAAATGGTAGTTAAAAAAAAATTTCGTTTTATTATTATCGTAAATTAATTATACATGATTTTTCTACTGCTGACTTTAAACTGTGCTGGTCCAGAGAAAATATTTTCCTTTATCGCACAATCAGTTATAGGAAGATAATAATTTCGCAAAGGGCATCAATGAATACAAAGAAGCAAATTTGACAGTAACTGGCGTTCTTGAGCAGCAATACATCAAGGAAAGTTCTGGACGTTCGGTTGCCTTATCAGCCAACTACAGTTTTGTGTCAGCTGCAATGAACTGAACAAATGAGCTTCAATTCTTTAATCTAAACGTGTTCTGCCTATCAGTTGGAAAGCGAACAGCCAGAATAACGTTTAACGAAAACGCAAATTTTATCATTCACGCATCTGTATACTTTGGTATTAAAGTTCAGTTATTGCAAACTTTATACGGTTGATAAAGCAATTATGCGTCAAAATTTATTACGGTTAACAATTGCCGAGACGCTATAAGCACTGCAAATACTGCATATTTTCGCCCGTTGATATCTGCTCCTAAAACGCATAATACATGAGATATAGTTAAATGTTGTACGGATATCCTCGAATAGGCGCTTCTTTGATTTTGAAAGCAAGCGTAAACTACACATAAGCCTTTGTTCTTCCTTCATTCCATGTCGAATGCAAGGTATAGTAAATACTGAAATTAGATTAATTCGTATGCGACGGTATGCCAAAGTATATAACCGAGTGTTCGATATCTATAACCTCAAGTTTAACGATGCTGAAAGCTACCAGCACAACATCAACGTAATTATTTAACAATCTCGACAAGTAGTATCAAGCACAGTATGTTAAGAACGCAAGATGTTTGTTTGAAAAAGGCACTGATTCTCAACTAGCAATTAGTTAGCATGTACAGCTTGCAGCACAACTTGCGTAACCATAGATTCCAGCAAGTTACACATCAGAAACAAAGAAAATTGGTCTGTAATTTTTTGAGTTTCATGGTTACCAGCTTTTAAAAAAGGTTTTACAATGGAGTCTTTCTATTCGAAAGGGACTACATCGTGCGAAATTGACTTACAAAATAGCATACATAAAGAATCTGAAAGGGTCGTGACTAGAGTCCTGAAAA
This sequence comes from Atriophallophorus winterbourni, assembly GCA_013407085.1. Lineage (NCBI taxonomy): Eukaryota > Metazoa > Platyhelminthes > Trematoda > Plagiorchiida > Microphallidae > Atriophallophorus > Atriophallophorus winterbourni. The sequence goes on along the minus strand of JACCGJ010002705.1, from coordinate 22,507 downwards.
TAATAAGATTTATGTCACATTGACCTCAAGATTTCACAGATTTTAAAGTTTGTATTAAATGCTTCACTTGGAAAGGGATGCATGCGAAAAAATCCAGTGTGATTCGAAGGATTCAGTGAGAGTGAGTGACTGGATGAATTATAGGATACGGTAACAAAGTCTTCAGCAAGTAGTGTAGCGAGTTCCTGATGTGAGAGCATAAAGAGCAGGCAGTTCTGATCATCTAGCGCGGAAAATTAGCATCACGTTTTTCAGTTTTAGAAATATTCAAGGATTGCACAGTCCTTCACAATTATTTTGGTATTGAGATTATTTTTGCAAAATTACTTCAATTTCCTTTTGAGTTATAGTTATTTGGACAATTCACGCGTAATCGCTTTCCTGTAGAACACAAGGATATTCTTTTCGTACAACGGTATGATAGAGGTCTTAAGGGTATCTCGGTACACGTTTAGTGACTTACGATCATTTTCTTGAAGATTTTGCCGTCTTTCAGTTGTGTAAGCAGGCTGTTAACCTGCGGAGTTTAATTTTGTAAATTCGTTGAACGATTCACATAGTGTTCGGTAGATTTTCGATCAACACAGGATGTATTATGTAAGCCTGAAAACGTTTGGAAGGACAGTTCTGACTCAGTTGCATTTTGAATGTATTGTTTGGTAAGCTACGGGCATTAGGATTGAGCTATGCAGTAGCCGTTATACTTGATAGAAGCAGGAGTAATTCCCATGTAAGCTTCATTACTGATTTCTCCGGAACGATGGATCCACCAAAACAGGAAGTCTCGGGGAAATGCGTAGATCCGATTATTATTGTCTACGAAACGGTCAGGATTCCAAATAGTTCTTGAAATTCACCGTTGTTTGTGGACTTTCTCTGCGTTTAAGCACTGGTTTGTTGAACTAAGATTAGTCGTATGCGAAAATTTATGATACGCAGCATTTGGTAATCGACAATTTATTAAATATTTTTCAAACGACAATCGCTTCGTCGGGTCGAAGCTAGCTAGCACATGAAAGATTAGACGACGGAGTTGCTTCACCCGATATAAGTTTTAGGTAGGCTGTGAGCTATCTAAAATTTCGGTGCTTTCCATCCGGTATCAGTTTTTCGATAGAAAACATGGCAGAAAATGTAGAGCAAGCGTAAAAATTGGAGTGAGATTAAGTTGGAAAGCAGATTTTAAAATCCGGAAGCTATAAAATTGTTTACTGCAAAAAATTAACCAGAAACACTTTGGTCCAATAATTTAGAAATTTGAGAATTATGCTTTATGGTCACAAAATTCTTTAGCTAAAATGATTGAAAATGAAAGCAATGAAAGGTTAAGTTAAGAATAACTATAAATAGCGTGATATCAATTACAAAAATGAAACGCGCGCGTTAACCTTTTTCTTCTTCTTCTTGATAGACGACAGGGGGTCAGGCCCTTGTAAGCCGCAACTCTTCATATCAGCAACATAGTCCAGGAGAACCTCAGTTGAAGAAATCCTGTCCAGTGTTGTTCAGCTTCGCCGTGATTACAGGCAATACCTTATCCAAAAGTTGCTTGAATTGGTTTTCAGAGCTCGCTGAGATAACCTCTTCCGGAAGCGCATTCCACAAATTAAAAATTATTGTTGAAAGCGTGAATCCATGTGGTAGGCGTGGTGTCCTTCGTTTTTGAAGCTTTAGAGCATGGCCACGGGTTCTTGAGTCCGTCACGAGAGTGAAAAACTCGCGAAGCTCGTCATTGTAAGCTCCCAGTAATATGCGACGAGTTAACAGCAGGTAGTAGCGCACACGCCGAATACTGAGCGACATGAGGTTGCGGCGCTGAACTCTCTCCACATAAGGAATTGATTTCAATCCTTGTACTCGTTTCGTCGCCCGCCTTTGCCATTTTTCCAACTGGTCACGTTCTCCCTTAGTTCCAAAACAGGTCTCACGTATGTGAAATAATGAATGCGAAACATTTGTGGAGTAAACGCCAAAAACGACCGACTAATAGCCCACCATGCGCAGTTTGCAGCAGCAGCTTTTCTGTCCGTATCCATCTTGGATTTAAGCGACCGAGTCACAATTGTACCCAGGTCACACACAGTAACATCCCACTTCAGTTGATAATCTCCGAGGAAGTACGCACCTATAGGCGTGCTTGGCCCCAAAAGCAAGACAGCGCATTTCTTTTGGATTACAGGGAGCTGTCATTTTACCGTCCAATCAAGCAGTTTGTTCAATCCGTTCAGGAAAATAGTATTATCAGCAGAAGAGCTTACTGTACCCCAAACTTTCAGATCATCCTCGAAAAGTAGACAATTCATATTCAATGATTTGGGAGGTCGTTAACATATACTTTAAAAGTAACGGGCCGAGAACAGAAATTTGCGGAACCCCGGAATTCGGACTTATTATCTGCGATTTGACTCCGTTAACCTCGACCTGTGTATAACGGTCAACAAGGGAGTCTTCAATCCAAGTTAGAACAGGTCCCTTCACACCACGAGCACGGAGCTTGAGCAATAGACGTTGAAATGGAACACGGTCGAAAGCCTTACTAAATTCAATGAAGGCAGTGACTACCGGGTGACCCAGATCAAGTTTAGCACACCAGTGCTCGCGAGCTGTGATGAGATTTGATGCTCATGATCGTCTTGGCGTAAAACCATGCTGAGCAGATGTTAGCTGACTGGTTGTAAGGAGAAAATCTCCAATCTGTTTTTTTCAGCACTAGTTCCAGAGTCTCCACAAGTACCGAAGTGAGGGTAACCGGTCAGTAGTTAGCCGGATCACTAGTTTCACCGTCCTTATACATTGGTTTGACAATGCCGTACTTCCAATCTTGAGGTAACCTACCATACCTCAGGGATAAATTGAAGATTAGCGCCAGTGGTTTATGTTTGATGCTAGACAATACCTTTAAAAGCATTGGGTGTATATCGTCCGGGCCAGTTGCTGAGTGTACATCGGGTCGTTCTAGTTAATACTGCAATATCTCTGGCGAGATCGAGATATCCGGCATTTCGGCGTTTCTCTCATGAAGCAGAGGAATTTTAAACGTCTCCTCTGTGGAAACCGAATTGTACTGAGCGGCGGGAAGAACTGCTTCACGTTCATCTTCATGTTCAGTCGAACCTCCCATAGATCTCAAGCAAGGTACTCGTTGAGAAGCTTTCGTTCTACGTCTTATGTACGCAAACAAGCTTCGTCTACCAAGCGAGTTCCTTAGTTCTGCTTTTTTCTCTTTTGAGGTAGGTGCACTTGTTGCGGATAACTTTGTAGGTTACATAGTCATCGGTGCATCCACTAGAACAAAACTTTCGCCGTAACCGCTTTCTTACCTTCATGTATTTACGAATAACGTTATCAAACAACGGCGGCCCTTTAGCGGGGATCTTCCATTCATCCATAGAGCATGATTTTCAATTCAGTTCTTCATCTTCTTCTTCTAAATCGAAACCAGAAGGGATAAAATCCAGTTAAAGATTCATCACAGTAATAGACATGGGTGACTTCTGCTGACAAGGCAAACCCTGAGAGTTCAGGAACACCACTATATCACTCTGGGGATCAAGTCCATCCGTCTCAACAAATGCTCAGTTTAGTTCAGTTCAGTTCAGTTGCACAGGACAGTAAGTGGCTAACGAGCCAATCGAGCGTCCAGAATTTCTCTCGGTTGAAAGCTGCAGATAAGCAACCACCACTGCCAAAGCGTTTATTTTTATTGGGATTTCGATATCCTCAACGATCGCGATGCCAAGGGATCATCCGGGTTGTATTTAGGAAGCACCTCGTTATGAATGATGGTGGAAAGATAAAAAATAAATTCATCTTCACCAGTACGGTGAGAGGTCAGCTAAAGAAGAGTTGTGTATTAAATGAACAGAACTTTAGCATTTACTAACTTACCAAACAACGCTAAAAATGGTGAACTACCTAATTTTGTATAATGATTAGGTGGAGAATTCAGGAAAAAGCTTACCCAGATGTGGTCCAAACCGTTCTTAAAACTTGCGACAGAACAGCAGGATATCAGTTCTTCTGGAAGCCGGTTCCAGAAATTTACCACCCTGAGGCTGAAAAAGATTTTTCTGGAGTCTAGTCTACATCGCTCGTTGTCAAGTTTGAGTGAATGGCCCCGGGTGCCCAGCTCGGGACTTAAGGCAAAGAAGTCGGTCATGATAACGCCACTTAATCCCTTCAAGATCTTGAAGGTTTCAATTAAGTCACTTCTCAAACGACGGCGCGTAAGTGAGAAAAGATCTAGGGACTTCAGGCGTGCAGCGTAAGGTTTCCCTCGCTGACCCTCAATCATGCGAGTTGCGAGACGCTGTACGCTTTCGAGTAGAACGATGTCCTTCTTGTAGTAAGGGCACCAAGCCTGGACACAATATTCTAAATGCGGCCGAACTAATGCCTTGCAAAGAGGCAGGAATACATCGGGTCTTCCGCTGGATAGCACGGATCTCAGCCGAAAGAGCACTTTGCGAGGACGTTAAGCTTCAGCGGCGCATTGGTCCTCCCATTTGAAGTCAGTCCTAACTAGTACTCCCAAATCCTTAACACGCTGTGTGGCGCTAACAGTGAGAGAATTGCTCGACACCTGAACTGAAATCTTATCAACCAGTGCTGACAAGAGGTGGCTCTGATTAAGGTTCAGTGGGAGGTCCCACTGTAGTTTGATCATTTTTTGCACCATAAAAGCTTTGAACCCATTCACCGAAGTAAACTATACATCTTTATCACATCCAACCGGTTGAAAAAAATTTCTGCCCTATGTATTTTTACCTTATTTCTTGAACTAATCAGTAAGCAAACAAATCCTGTTTTACTAACTATGATATTCATAATTCCCACATTATTCAATGGTTTTTGTGAAGCTATGTGCTTTTTAGACCATCAAATTAAATTGAATTGAATTGGATGGATGTTGTCGGGCCCTGATGACTTGTTGTATGCTAGGCTGCCCAATATAATCTCGACTTCCACGAATGTAAGGTCGTTGTATTGGGGGCGTTCAATGAGTGCACACTGAGTTATCATCTAGACCTATCTTACCTTGAAAATAAGAAGAAAACAAGTGAGTCTTTTCTATGCTTGCAATGACCGCAGATCCATCACCTCTTCCTAATGTACCTACACCTCTTCATGTTGAGCCTTTCAATTGAACGTAGCTGCAGTATCGTTTGGGATGCGTATTGACCTTTTGAGCTAGTCTCATGTCGAAAGAGAACTTACCAGCACGTTTCATGGAAACAGCGACATCTTTTGCTTCTTTGTAACGGGCCCAAGTCCCACATGAGGAATTCATCTTGTAGCGCCTTCATTTGGCTTTGCTTTGACGGACGCTACCTAAGACTGAGGCTGACCACTGTTGAAGTTTACCATTTTTGCGAAGGGGTACAAGAGGAGAGAATTGATCCTGAAGTTGGAGGATGTTTTTTCTTGATTTGCCCCCACATTCCATCCACATGGTCAATGATCAGCCATGAAAGTAGCGCTGCTGCTTGCAGCAGGGCAGCATGGTGGATCCTATGAAAACATCCAGATAGCTTAATTGGGGGTTTACCTAATGACAAGAGTAATTCGCTCCACATGGTCGTAATTTCCTAGTGGTGGTAGGAAGACAAAATTTTCTATACCGCTTCTAGCAGTTGGAGTAACTAGGTCAAGAGAAGACGGAGATTGCACCTCGCAGGATCTTGTTGGTTCGTTTACGTGTTGGTGAAGTGCGTGGCAGTGTAGGCAGTCGAAAAAATCGTTCGAGTTCCCTTGAGCATGCGTGGTTTGGTACTCACAGTTTATTTCGTGTAGATCGAAATCACCTGAGATTACAACAATTGATGCTATGGCCGAAACATACTTTAGCTCAGTTTATAAAAGAGCATCTTCTTATAAACTAGTGTTCGGACTACGGTAGACGCAGCTTACCACTATACGCTTGCATCCATGCATGAGCAACACAGATATTATCTGCACGTTCGTTTTAGAGAGAAAAACACTTTTCTCAAAACGAATAGCATTATAAATATGGAGCAGCGTCTCTCCTACTAACTTATCAAAAGGTCGATCGCTTCTTACGGCGCCTAACCTGTCAGCTATTGCAGCTGGTATGTGGTCATCATAATACAATTATGATAACGTGACACTCACAATTTTGCAATGGGTGTCGTCAACTGTACAGTATAGTTCAGCCTATTTATTTCTAATGCCACAAGAATTTGCATTGGACTACCTAAGAGCTCTTTGTCCTCGGAAGTAATACCGGAGGCTGCTTCGCGTTTTTTGAAGGCTTTATTTAATCAGGAGACAGTTCATCGGCTTTTGAAACGGATGACAACTTCCGGCATCCAGTTTCATCCTCGTGGTCCGCGTCGCTGCAGCTTAACCACGATTTATCCTCTGAGGGACGTAGCTCGACGGTGGCGCTCTTCAATGTTGGAGTACAATTTTTTGATTTAGCGTCATCGTCATACCACTGACATTTACTAAGTTTCACCTCGGTAGCGAATACGGTGAGCTACGATTTACACCTTACTTCGACTTTCCAGCTGTAATTTGTCTAGAAGTTTTCTTCTGAGGCGACATGTCGGGTTGAACCACGCACTTACCCCCAACGAGGTGAAATTTCTCAGCTTGTGCAAGAAAGTATTGGCGATCGCACTGCTTTGCGAATTCGACTACAATTGGTAGCGGCGATCTGGTAGAAGCGTTGTTTGGGCAACATTAACATTTTTCGACCCAGTGAACTCGCATTTGCGGAGTAGTCGGGCGATTGCCTGAATCATGGAGTAGGTCAATAACCTTCCTGCGGTCACTTTCCTTACGAGCATTTATTCTCATATGGAGGCTTAACCTGACTCAAGATTAAGATAAGTTTTACCGGGTTGAGCTATTATGGTTTCTAGCATGCAGATAAGCAACACCTTTTCTCAATTTGTGGGCAATTTGTGGGCAAATTTCCGGGCAAATGTGCGGACATTCATTGTTGGGCTAGTATGAACACCGCGATTTCCCATTACTTGCTTCCAGTGAGCCTATGGAGGACAGGAGAAAAGGGATTGTTTTGCCTCCTGTGATCGTAAATGGGTGTAGTGCTGGATGGAGGTAAATGGGACCACATACCTAGCTACTTTAAAAAAGGTTTTAGGCTTCGTCGAAGGACATGGAAGCGAACGCTTACGTTTCTCAAGACGCTTTTGTACCTCAGCCAAAGTTTCTATGGATTTCATGCAATCAGCACTAACCATGTTTGCCATCGATGGGCTGGATAAAACCTAAATTGAGTTGACGACATTCCAGAACATTTGATATGTGCCCAACGCAGGCACACGTCGCACTCTATACATATATAAACTTTTTTGTTGCTAGAGTAGAGACAAAGTACATTGTGCCATATTATATTTTGTGTCATCAATTTTTTTTATTTTTCAACTTTCCAATTAATAATAATAATAATAATAATACTATATTCTCGGTAAACCAAGGCATGCAAAACATGATCAGGTTATCAATGTGTACAAAATAAATAAATTGTAAAAATGACCTTATCAAGCGAAATTTTTCAACATTTTTCAGTTTAATAAAGGATGGTAAATATACAAGGGAAGAAAGTTAGTTTTTTCGCGCAATGTCACACAGTAATAAAGTTTCATCTAGATTGCATCGAAATAAGCAAATGAAGAGGATGCGATTAATTCTGGAGCAGAGATTGAAAAGAAGAACATAACAGAAAAAATTAAGAAAGAAATGGTGCGCGTGAATATATAATTGTCACCGTAAAAATAAATTTAAGAAAAAAGAAAGTTTTTCGATATATATATATATGGAGGGGATAATGAGAGATTGTGGTTTATATTGTATGAGGTTTGGGCCGGTTGTACGATCCAGGAAAGGCGAAGAATTGTCGAATAAGGGAATCCAATACATTGTGCTGGTTGTAGTGGTGTATTATTTAGAATGATCAAAACTTTTGGTATGATAGAGTTGAAATTTATGAAATTAGATTTATTGGTGGAGAACTCAAGACCGTTTCTAATACTCCATTTAAGTAGAGCATCCAGGTCTTGGTTCAATTTTGATATAGAGTCGTTAGTCTGGTTAGATGGAAAGGCTATAACGACATTTATATCATCTGCAAACAAAAAGATCTTACAGTGTGTTATGACACATAGTATATCGTTGATAAATATCAAGAAGTGTAGTGGGCCTAGAACGCTCCCTTGTATGACTCCGCTTGGAATTCGCAGAGTTATTGAGCAGTAGCCATTTATATTTACCAAAAAGGTGCGACAAGTGAGAAAAGATTTGAACCACGAAAGTAGGTTTTCAGTAATACCTACAGCAGGTAATTTTGCGAGGAGTAGATTATGTGGGACCCTGTCGAAGGCTTTCATAATATAAATGAATACAACTATGACTCCAAGGTTTGAATCTAGTGATTGTGCTACGTAATTTAAAAATTCTAGTTGACAAGTGACGCAAGATTTTCTGTTGAGAAATCCGTGCTGGTTTGATATGAAATAGTTTGGTTTCAAGTATGCTAGGGTGGCCTGTCTGACAAGCTTCTCAAATATTCTAGCTAGAAGTGGTGTGTGATTAATGATTCGATAATTGGTAACTGTATGTAGTGATCCGGACTTATGTCGGGGAATTACAACGGAATGTTTCCATTCTAAGTGGAAAGTTCCTGATTTGATAGACGTATTAAAGAGACTGAGTAGTAATAAAAAGAAGTCTTCAGATTTCATTTTGCATATTGCTGGTACGAAACCTGTTTCATCAGGTTTGTAGGAGATTGTAACTTGACTACAAACTTTACGTATGTCAGAGGTATTATTTGTAATTGTGTCTAACGTATTGCATAAAGGGTGTATGATTACCTCTGGATAAGAGTTGTTATTATATGAAGCATTGAAAAATAAAAGAAATTCTTCGCAAACAGCAAAATGCTCAGTTATTACTGTGCAATTATTACCATGTTGATCTTGTTTAATGATGTAGTTTATCTTATCTGAATTTTCCGATGCCCTAGCGTATAATAATTTAGATAATGCTTTCTGTTTTTACTGGATTTGAGGGCTGTAGACTCATCAGAAATCAGTTTATGATTCATACTTTGTACTAGTGTGTCAGATAGTTTATACGCGTTCAAAAGGGAAGAGATGTCATGCTTATTAAGAGCATATGATGTCAAATAAGCAATGCGTTTTTCTAACTTATGAGCTTAACTCAGTTTGTGGTGTCTAGTATGTCTTGTAGTAGATTTCTGTAGTAACTCAACAAGTTTATTATGAAAGATTTTGGAGGTTACATTAAAATTGTCAGAAAGGGAAAATTCGGTCCAATCTTCGTTTCTAATGAGGTTTTTAAAGATTTTCCAATCTGTGAGTAATTATATGTGGTTTTTAAACACTAGTTATTATGCTATTGCAACTCAATTCGTAAGATATAATGTTATGATCTCCATTAAAAAATGACGGAGATACGTTCAGGTTTGAAGGTGTGATATTCAAAGTAAAGACAAGGTCGAGGATATTTTCATTGCGCGTTGGTTTATCAACAAACTGTGTAAAACCTAATAGTTTGGTGGTATTGGAAAAAAGAATTAAGATTTATGTCGTTGCATTCTACCTGGTTAAGTGAAGGCATGTTAAAATCTCCTGCAATTGATTTATAGCGGGAAGGGTGAACAGAGGCTTCTATGAAACAATCAGTCAAGCGTTGAAGCGATGAAAAAATAGTAGCTGGTGGATAGTAGATGCATCCAAGTAAGAGATCAAAGGCCGGTAGTGCCAGCCAGATAGAATCTTCGATATGACCAAAGACGGACGAAATGATGATGTTAGCTTGGAGGCTAGAAGGAACATAAAGAAGGCAACCTCCTCCACGTTTTGAAATGCGGTCTTATCTAAAAATGTGATAGTTTGGTATCAGAAGTTCACAGTCTGATTGTTCCTTTTTTGTTCAAGATTCAGTTATTAGAATAATATCAGCGGGATTGTAGAGAAGATATGAACGTAAAGCTAATATCTTGTTAGTTATGGATCAAACATTGATAAGAATAAATCGAAGACATGAGGGACTGTGATCAGAAAATGGCTTATTATGTATTTGATTATTATGTGGAGCATGTTGGTTTAGGTTGAAAGCCTTTGTGGAGGGATTTGAAAATTTCTCATACTTGAATGAGGGAACATTGTGGAATGAGTGATAAATGAGTTAAAATTTGGAAAATTGTTGTCGGGGTACCAGCTAATATAGTTAAACAAGTGCTGTGATGGGTTGTAATAATTCGAAAATGGGCTCGGGTATTGCGGACTTGGTCGATGGAATTACCATGCCAAGTTCCGATCTAATGGATAAGGCATTATACGACGATTAAAGTTCCGAGTATTTCTATTGTCAAAAGTTGAAGAATTCCTGAAAGGAGGTGGTGCAGGCAATAACGCACTAGTTTGTCGAAACTTGGGCAAGATGGTTCTTTTCCTTAAGTGAGGGGATGTAATAATTTTAGTTGGAATTTTAGGTGAAATAATAGGTTGTGTTGAATTATTCACAGGAGAAGGTGAAGTTGGAGGCGCATTCAACTCTTGTGGCACCTCATCCAATTCCATCGTTTCTTTTTCATTGTTGGAAGATTCGGTGGAATATTGACTAGTAACGGTACGCTTATGGAAACTAGTTCTCCGTTGCATTGGCGTTAGATCAGGTTCAAAAATACATTTTTAAATCTAGGAATCGATTTCAAAACATCCTTATGGGCTGAAATGTGTGATGCCAGGCATTTGTCGCTAGGTCTAATTGGATTGGGCAAGACCTCGAAGGTTTAAATTTTTTCAAGCGTTTTAGCGAAGCGCAGTCCAATGGGAAGCCATAAGATGAGCAGATAGTAGTTTTTAAACCTTGTAAAGGATATTCGTCGTCTATAATAAACAGTATAACATTTTTAGATCTTAAGTCTCTTTGACAAATTTCCGTAACAATTGATTCAACGAACTTGTTAGTTCGTTTAAATTATCATCCAGGAGGATAGTCAATGGTTGTCAAGTCTTGCAAACCTGTGTAACAAAAGAGTTGTTTTTTAGAATTTCATTTAAATCGGATTCTAACTTCCGTAATTAATTCAAAATAACGGAAGTGTTCTGATTTAAGTATACGGAGCATTTGTTGGTCTTGGGGATTTTGCGTAAATTAATTCGCTTTGAGATGGGTGTTTAAGTGTACATATTTCGAATAGTATAAATAAAATAATAGTCAATAGAGTGAGCGATAAAAAATAAACATTTTCGTAATTCTGAAATATTTGGCAATCACGTACCGTTTTCAAACCAAGCGCGACCTTGAATGTATTGTATGAATCCGCGTTGATGTCTTGAAAATTCCTCTTTCGGTCCAGCAAGATCAAAGAAACTGAAGAAATTTGTTTCCCACCCTACATCCGTGTTCCTTATCAAATTTTTGTGTCATAATTTTCTCGTGATATTTGTTGTTTGTTCTTTAAATTAAAAATAACATCCAACCTAAATGTTAAATCTGTGAGAGTTTTCTTTCCCGAACATTGTTCCTTTGTTTAACTGCACTTGGGCTTCCGCACATTTTGATTTGTCCGTTACCCGTGTTTACCGTTATTGGAAAACGGTAATTTTTTGTGCTCTCAACTGAGCTGTTTGACTCCCGTTCATTGGACTTGTTGGGTTTGCGTTGAAACCCGTATTCGATTACCGTTGAGGTTTGTTATATTTTGCTTGTTAATCGTCTTTGTCAATATAGTACAGCGTAAATTGACGCATTGTTCTGATTTGGGATCGATTTATAAACGCTCGTCACTTCCGGTATAAAAATCTCGTGTCTTGTAGCAGGCAACTAGTTTCCGGGACAGAAACTATTCCCCAGTGACGATTTGGTCGCTACAGTACTCAACGTCGAATTCGCTGACGCCAATATGCCTGCTACCCGCAGTTTTGTCGAAAAGATCAAATCTTCCAACAATTGGTCGATAATGGAACGCAAGACACCGCAGATGAGCTCATACATTGTTCTTTTGAGGGCTCTCAAGGTAGCTTAAGGGGTAAAACGATAGAATCAAACATCCTTGTTCGTAAGGCTAAAATGCGCCTTGAACTCTTAAAACGGTCGCAGAAAACACTCGAAATGCAGCACAAACTGAAATTGCTCGAGGCGGTACAGGATGTTGAAATGGCTGGGATTGCTGCTTCTGCATCCGACGATGCAGATTCACACTTGCAAGATATTGATACCAATCAAAAGATTGCAAGTTATCTTGCGCATTGTGGGCATCAAAAGGCAGAAGTATCTGACTACCCTCGTTTGCAGGTAGAAGATTCTGTTCGTAATAAAAAGCCCGGTAGTTTACCAAGATCTGACCTTCCGAAGATAAAATTGATGTCTTTTGATGGTTCAGCTAGCACCTACTGGAAATTGTTTCGTCAGTTCGAGACCTATGTGCAGTCTAGAACTCCTGATGACAGACAGAGGTTTCTATATTTGCTACATTATTGCCGAGGTATAGCGAAAGAAGCTATTGAAGAGTGTGTCATGTTGCCACCCGAACGTGCGTATAAGCAAGCGAGATCAATCCTGGAGGACCTCTTCGGGCAACCTCATGCAATAGCAAGATCCATGCTGGATGGACTGTTCAGTGAGTTTGAAGCAACACCTTACAGTCCGCAACGATTGTCACACCTGGTGATAAAAATGAGTATTTGCCAAATTGCTTTAGAGCAAATGAACTACACTGCGGACCTCAATTCATTGATGGTGCTTGAACGCTTGGTCCGCACACTCCCCCTGTATCTACAGCAGCAGTGGGCTGAGAACGTCGAATAGCGTACCTGTGAATGCCGCGAGCCAAATTTCGCGGATTTGATGCGCTTTATCAGTCTACGGGCAAATGTTGCTAACAGCCAGTTCGGTCATTTAGTGGAGCAAAATCGCAAGGGTAAGAACGCTTACACGAGTAAAACTGGTAATAAACCAGTCGTGAATAAAAAGAAGACCGTTGCTCAGACGACACAAAGAAGATTAAAAATCCAGGATGCCCAACCTGTGGGGGTACTCATGGAGTGGCATCTTGCAAATACTTCATTACCGCCGACTGCGAGACACGTTGGAAAAAGGTGAAGCAGTGTCACTTGAGTTTCAAATGCCTGAAGGCTGGTCATGACAAAAACTTTTGTCGTGTCACTAATTCATGTCAGGTCGTTGGCTGTAAGGCTCCTCACCACACATTGCTGCATTGGGAACCTAAAGTCCAGTCTCACGTTGAAAGCAAAACAGTGAGCATGACGAACTGTGGGCAAGTTGTCTCTAGGGGGTTATTACCTGTTCGCTTGGTAGGACCTGGAGGTTTTTTGTAAGCATACGCATTTCTTGATTCTGGTTCTGATACGACAGTCGTTTGTCGCGAAGTCGCCTAAAAACTTTAACTTGAGATGCAAGCTTCAGAAACCCGCATTGAGACGATGAATAGTACAATGTCCGCTCGCGAGGTTGCTAGTGAGTTCAAGTTGGAATCGGTAAATGGACTTGAGATAATTGACATCAACAAAGCCTTGATCGTTGATGAAATCATGCTTTTTGTGAACATGTGGCCTCGTTCAAAATTAGCAGGTCGATGGTCCCATCTCAAGGATGTGGTATATGAGGAAACAAACCTTTAACGCATAGTTATCTTGATTGGATGTGACGTCCCGGAAGCACATTGGGCAATCGAACAGCGATTGGGTGCTCGGAAACAGTCATACGCTGTGAAAACCTTACTCGGTTGGGTGTAGTTGGGACCTACGAACTATAAAGCGCATAAAACAGCCCTGGTCAATCTGCTCTCTGGCGGAATTTGTGAAATAGAATCGCTGTTGAGAAAAATGCACGACTCGGAATTTGAAGAAACGAGGTGCATTAGGAACTCCCTTTCCGTCGAAGATAGAAAGGTACTTCAGTTAGTGGAGGGAGAATCAAGGCTAGTCGATCGGCATTACGTAGTTCCTCTTCACTGGAAGGATAGTGTCCCCAAACTTGCCAGTAATCGGTCAGTCGCGTTCAAAAGAATAGAAAGTCTGAGAAGGCGTTTCCTAAAAGATCCTCAATTTTGTCTAAAATACACAGAAGTGATGGATGCCAACGTGACCAAAGGGTATGCAAGAAAGGTTGGACCGTATGTTGCTGAGAGTAATCGGCCCTTGTGGTATCTACCTCATCACGCTGTGTTGAACCCCAAAAAACCAGAAAAACTTCGAATAGTACTTGATTGTGCTGCCAAATTTCATGGGTTTTCACTGAACGATATGCTGTGCCAGGGCCCTGATACAACAGCGAATCTGGTTACCGTGCTTTTGCGCTTCAGGATAGGTCAGGTAGCTCTAGCTGCAGACATTGAGGAAATGTTCATGCAAGTTAAAGTACCTGACAAGGATCTATCGGCATTACGATTTCTGTGGTGGGATGATGCGGATGTCGAAAAAGATCCGGTCGAATTTGAGATGACAGCTCATCCATTCGGAGCTACGTCTTCCCCATTCTGCGCCAATTATGCTTTTCGAAAGACCGCAATGGATTTCGCTGGTGATTATGATGAATTTACCCAACGTGCTGTTATGGAAAATTTTTATGTTGATGATTGTTTGGTATCATTTGACTGCTCTATTGTCGCCAAGAAATTCGTTGACCAATGTCGACATATGCTTTCTCGAGGCGGCTTCCATTTGAGAAAGTGGGTGTCAAACGATAAACGTTTGTTAAAAGACCTGCCGAGTTCAGATTGTGCCACATTTACGGTCAATATGAGTAATTCATACGATCATGTGCATGGAGCATTGGGTTTGCAATAGAACGCGGATAGCGACGTCTTTGAATTTCGATTCAACCTACCCGAGAGGCCAATGACTTGTCGTGGTATACTATCGGCTGTATCATCCTTTTACGACCCGTTGGGACTTTTGTCTCCACTTTGCCTTCCTCCCAATATTCTACTTCAAAGATTGCATATCGGGTCTTCGATGGGATCAACCTATTTATGAGGCTGATGAAGTTAGTTGGAACGATTGGTTGCGGTAAGCCAGTGTCATTGAAACCGTATCTTCGTCAAGATGTATCAGAGGTGCCGATAAGAACTCTCAATGTAACTTTGAACTGCATACATTCGCCCATGCCCCAGAGACAGGGTACGGTACTGTAGCATACGCTTACCACATTTCAAGTGCAAACGAAGGTCGAAGCTGTATTCTGTTTGGAAAATACAAAGTAGCTCCCTTGAAAACTGTCACTGTTCCTCGACTCGAGCTCAATGCTGCAGTATTGGCTGTACGTGTCAGTGAGTTGTTAAAGGAAGGAATGTCTGAACGTTTCTCTAAAATCTGTTTTTGGACTGATTCGATGATAGTCCGGCACTATATACGCGACACTACTTCTAGATTCTCTACGTTCGTCGCCAACCGTCTAGCGATTATACATCAGTATACCGATTCATCGCAGTGGAGTCATGTGAATTCAGGTGAAAATCCTGCAGACCTGGCTTCAAGGGGCATACGTTCGAAAGTTGAGTTGGAGCGATGGTTGACAGGCCCTGTTGTATGGCCAGAGCGAAAATTTCTGAACCTGGATACAAACACAGTTCATTCTCCGGAACCAGAATACAAAAGGGTTAATATAACATCGGCAAATAGCTCACTAGAATATGGTTTGAATGCTGTCGTCAACTATCACTCTAGTTGGTCGAAGTTGCTCAGGAGTATTGCATGGCTGACAAGGTTTGTTGATTACCTGAAACTGAAGTCACCGGAGCGGAATTCGTTGAGATCACTGTCTGCAATCACAGTATCCGAACTGCGAAATGCAGAAAGAAAAGTAATCATGTTCGTGCAGCAGGAAGTGTTTGCTGATGAGCTTGCACACTATGAAACGAAAGAGAACAAGAAGTGCCTGGGGCATCGCAGATTTGCCAAGTTGAACCTGATAGTCCTGGATGGAGTTTTATGTGTTGGTGAACGCTTAAATTATTCCAGCTATCCTGCGGCTTTTCGTACCCCAATTATCTTACCCTCGTGGCATACTGTCACCGAACTCACCATCCGGTATTTTCATGAAATTGAAGGTCATTGTGGCATGGTTCGTTTGCAGCATTCAATACGCAGACAATTTTGGATACTTCAAGGGGGTCGCGCAGTGAAAAGGGTGATAGGAAAGTGCACCCGGTGTCGTAAAAGACTTGCAGTCGAGTGTAAACAGATGATGTCTCCACTTCCATTGGCTCGGATTCAGCAGGGGCTGCGTTGTTTTGAATCAGTTGGATTGGATTATTTTGGACCTTCCCAGTCAAACGTGGTCATTCGATTGAGAAAAGGTATGGCTGTGTCTTCACTTGTCTACATGTTAGAGCAGTTCATATTGAAGTTGCACACTCGCTCACTACAGATTCGTTCATCATGGCACTGGTGCGATTCGTTAGCAGGCGAGGGAAACCCGTTGAGATTTACAGCGACAATGGCACAAATTTTGTAGGGGCCGTTCGAGAGCTGAAAGAGCACATTCAAAGGCTCGATAACCACGTGATCGCTAATCGTCTGGCTGTTCATCATGTCCAATGGCACTTTAACCCCCCTAGTTCTAGCCATAGAGGCGGCGTTTGGGAACGTATGGTGCGTTCAATCAGAAATATTTCAAACGCCATAGTAAATGCTCAGACGTTGACGGACGAAAGTTTGCATACTTTTATGTGCGAAGCAGAACGTATATTGAATGATCGACCTTTAGTGCCACCGTCATTGAATAGCCGCGACGATGGACCTCTGACTCCAAACCATCTTTTGTTGATAGGAAGCAACATGGGGATCCCTTTTGATGCTAGTTTACGTGATCGGTATACGCGTCAGTGGAAGCAAGTGAATTATCTCACTGAGATCTTTTGGAATCGATGGATCAAAGAGTATCTCCCAACCTTGCAGAGAATGCAAAATGGTTAAATCCAGAGAGAAACTTGAAGAAAGGCGATGTCGTACTGCTAGTGAGGGACCAAGTCCCAAAGGAAAAGTGGCTGCTAGGGTTGGTGCACGAATGTAACGATAGTGGAGATGGATTAGATGGAAGAGTCACTGTGCGCTCATCCACCAGCCTGATGGCTGGTGCTTAAGGTGGGAACCGGGTTTTCGGACCTGCTGACCCCAGAAATACCACCACGCATTCAGTCTGCCGGTTGAATGCGAAGACGAACGTTGATTACACTGAAGGCAAATGTTTTAGATGGTAGGCGGGTCTTCGGGTCTGCCAACTCCAGAGATACCACCAAACATTTGATCGTCGAGTCGCTGTCATGGGTCGCGCAGGCACACGGGTTGGGTAGCCAGTTAGAGGAGAGCCCCGCAGTTCAGTGTTTGTGTCTCAACTTGCTTTTCAGATTAGAGGAATTTTGGTGGGCGGTGTATGAATCCGCGTCGATGTCTTGAAAATTCCTCTTTTGGTCCAGCAAGATCAAAGGACCTGGAGAAATTTGTTTCCCACCCTACACCCGTGTTCCTTATCAAATATTTTGTGTCATAATTTTCCTGTGATATGTTTTGTTTGTTCTTTAAATTAAAAATACCATTTAAACTAAATGTTAAATCTGTGAGAGTTTTTTTCATGAACATTGTTCCTTTGTTTAACTGCACTTGGGCTTCCGAACATTTTGATTTGTCCGTTACCCGTGTTTACCGTTATTGGAAAACGGTAATTTTTTGTGCTCTCAACTGAGCTGTTTGACTCCCGTTTATTGGACATGTTGGGTTTGCATTAAAACTTGTATTCGATTGCCGTTGAGGTTTGTTATATTTTGCAAATTAATCGTCTTTATCAATATAGTACAGCGTAAATTGACGTATTGTTCTGATTTGGGACCGATTCGTAAACGCTTGTCACTTCCGGTATAATAATCTCGTGTCTTGTAGCAGGCAACTAGTTTCCGTAACAGAAACTATTCCCCAGTGACGATTTGGTCGCTAACATAACACGATAACACGAGAAGAATATCTTTCGGGCCATCGGGCAGGGGGAGTAACGTGAGTATTTTGCACAGTGACATTTGGTTTTGAACCTGAGGGTTTTCGCTGAACCTTCAGATAAAGAGCAGTGGCTGCGGCTCTGTAACGTTTTGCCGACTAGGGATGTTTTGGGCAGACACGCCTTTATTAGTCGCGTTTGTCAAGGTGGCGTCTTGATTCAAAGTACGCTCTTCAAGACTCTCCGGCACGTTTGAAGCAGATGAGCCTGCGAAGATGCAACTTAAAACTGACTGACATTACCGTCAGTGGTTTCCGTTTAACCGGAACCGATACAAGCAAACTGGAAATTATGGGCGGTTACAAATTTCTCTACTGTTTGTAAGACACATTTTAAGAGTTTTGCAGCTGTGAAATTCTTCTTTTTCCTTTCTACTTTCGACCTGTATACAATGCTGATTTTTGTGACTTGAATTTGGTTTTGTTTATTATTTCTTCAAAATTCAGATTTCAAACCTTGGTTTTTTGAATTGTTTCATTAGAAATCTTCTTTGCACAAATTTAGTGAAACTTTTGTTTTAATTAATGGATTATTAAATTGTGGGTCATTGTTGTTGAATTTGGTTGCCATTTGGTCCCTTGTAAATTGCTTGGATTTTGACACAGATTTTGGGTGTCTAGTATTTGATAGACATTTTTGACGGCAATGTTGGTAATTTTATTCCTTGGCAGTTTATTTTGTCAGCATTGGCCGAATTTATTATTGTCATTTGGGACATTTGAGCATTTTTGGCTCACATCATTTTACAAACCGGTAACTCAGCCCACGTGCAGTCTCTGACTGTTGAGGTTTGTCCATTGTTGTTGTCTATTAATCTTTTTAATAGTACCGTAGTAAATCCGAATCGTTGTTTTGAATTGTCGAAATACAAAACGGGTGGTCTATGCGTTAACCAAAGACTTGAGTCCTACAGTACTCGACTCGGTTTGTTCCATTCAAAGAAACAGAACTTTGAATTGCCCAATTGGAAACGGTCAACTTGGATCGCCTACCTATTTGAACGAAGATCAAACTTGGACCTTTGTGCCGCTATTCTGTTCTGTTTCAACCTTGTATATGTCTTACTTGGAGAAAATACTCCTTTTGATTCGTTGCATTCGAAAAAGTTTTTAACTTGGTCGACCTACTGCTCCGCTTCGTCCTCAGAATTGCGTCTCAGTGAATCTGTGCGGATTCAAACATTGAAGCTCGATCCTTTTCAAGATTTTTGTTGAACACCTGGTGACGTTCATTCATTTTGTGTTATAATATCTTCATTATTGTAAGTCTATGACGCCTGAACGTTTAGCGAGGTATGTGGTGCGGTTCTGTCCCTAAAAGATGGTCACTGGTGCAGACGATTTTGACTCTCCAACAGTAGGTAGACGGAATCGATTGTAACTGTGCACCTTCTAAACGGGAACTTGAATTGTAAAAAGATTTAGCGATTGCTCATGCTACAATCTCTAAGTGAACTTATTGCACCAATCATAGACGAACATCAGGTCTACCTTGTCCTGTTAAGTGAGTTTTATCGGTTTTCCATGTGGGGGGAGATCACAGAAGACATGGTTTTGACAGCAACATTCTATGTCGGTCTATGGCGAGCAACGATGTCATGTCGTTCGGGATTGCACGGATGTGCAATCGTACAGTACTTATGTGCTTTGCGGCTAACACCGTGCTAAATTGATTGGCCAAATGTAGTGAGCTGCATGCTGAAACACGCTGGAGTCTCACTACCATCTGTATTCTCTATTTCTGTTATCTGTCTAGGCCTGGGCAACCTCACAGTATCATAGCCCACGTGCAGTCTGTGACTGTGCGGCACTTTGCCTGGATCAAGCTTTTGCTTTCATACCATACCATAATACCTTGTCCTGTGGCCCACTCAGTTTTAGATGAGTTATTGGAAGATGCACGACGATTGATTGGCCAGCCAGAAGGCTTCGTGATTCTCGTTTCGTCAATGCATAAATGTCAAGTTGCCCTCACTCTATTGGAGTGCCAGGCGGTTTTGAACGCAAGTGCCACTTTAGAGTATATAGTGCATATTTTATCGGCTGCGTTCCAGCAATAGTGGGCTGATCTGAAGAACGCTATACACTGCGAAGGATTAGACGTTAAGTTTCATCAACTCACAAAGTTTATGTCACGTCGAGCGCGTATTTATAGGAGCAGATTTGGTCAAGTGTGCAAATGTTGCCTAAATGATTCCATTGCAGAGCCTGTTAGCCTCGTCGATTGTCAAAAAACGGTTTCTATTGGTGTAAAGTTGAAGGATGTTGACGCTTTTATTGTCGATTATGCTCGGGAAGCTGAGTTACCTAACACTGAATTAGCTCATTTGGATTGTGTGACTGAATTTCCCGACAATTATTCGGATCAGATGAATAGTAGGCCTCGTTCACATGACACTGAATCAGCTGTAATTGGGGCGACAGATGATCGGCATGACAATCCACATGATTTGCGTAAGCCGTTCGGTTGCTTACCTGGTGATCCATTTATGTTTCGAACCCCGGATACAATAATATTTGGCAGATTAGATTTGTTTAGATGGAACAAAATGTCGCTGTTAGATGATGCAATACACTAGGCTCGTTGGGGTGGTATATCATGCATGATCTTATTGT
This sequence comes from Atriophallophorus winterbourni, assembly GCA_013407085.1. Lineage (NCBI taxonomy): Eukaryota > Metazoa > Platyhelminthes > Trematoda > Plagiorchiida > Microphallidae > Atriophallophorus > Atriophallophorus winterbourni. Next base: position 1,862 of record JACCGJ010002705.1, on the reverse strand, counting down.
AGAGGACAGTGGCTGAATCGGAGGACGTGGTGGGTCTTTTTCCAGCAAACATTTTCCCTATAAAAAGCAACATGTGTCCAGTGATGGTGATGCGACGTGGCGTGTGTGACTCGCCAAAAAATAAAGTCACTTGCTTTATTATATTGTGCCTATTGTTTGCTTTATGGTCTTAAGGTTGCAGACACATTAGCTAAGTTGATTACACATTTTAACTCCATGGATGAATTTGGTGGGAGGTGTAAGAGACACGTTAAGCGTTATGCAGCTTTGAAATTCTTCTTTTTCTTAGGCATTATCATTTAATGCAAAACAGCATTGATTTTAAACAGAAACACAAAGGACGTCACCAAGTTTGAAACAAAATAGAATTGCGGCACGAAGATCCAAGTTAATCCTTGTTCAAATAGGCAGACGATCCAAATTGACCGTTTTCAAATGAGCAATTCAATTTTCTGTTTCTCCAAATAGAACAAACCGAGTTGAGAACTGTAACGACTAAAGTCGCTGTTTAACGCGTAGTCCACCCGTTTCTTAGTTCGACAATTCAAAACAATGATTCGAGTTTTCTACGGTTCTATTAACAAGGTTAATAGACAACAACAATGTACAAACCTGTACAGTTGAGGTTTGTCTACTAATCTTGTTAATGGTACCGTAATAAATCCGAATCGTTGTTTTGAATTGTCGAAATAAGAAACGGATGTTCTACGCGTTAACCAACGACTATAGTCGATACAGTACTCAACTCAGTTTGTTCCATTCGAAGAAAGAGAACTTTGAATTGCTCAATTGGAAGCGGTTAATTTGGATCGCCTACCTGTTTGAACGAGGATCAAACTTAGACCTCCGTGAAGCTATTCTATTCTGTTTCAATCTTGGTTTTCGTCCCTCGTCTTCCTGTTATATATCTGTTGTTTTCGCATTAATTGATAATGCCTAAGAAAAAGAAGAATTTCAAAGTTGCATAACGCATAACATGTCTGTTATACCTCCCACCAAATTCTTCCATGGAGTCAAAATGTGTAATTAACTTAGCTAATGTGTCTGCAACCTTCGAACCATAAAGCAAATAAAAGGTACAACAGAATGAAGCAAGTAACTTTATTTAGTGGCGAGTCACACACGCCACGTCGCACCACTGGAAACAAGTGGCTTTTATAGGGAAAAGGTTTGCTTTATGGTTTGAAGGTTGCAGACACATTAGCTAAGTTTATTAAACATTTTGACTCCATGGATGAATTTGGTGGGAGGTGTAAGAGACACGTTAAGCGTTATGAAGCTTTGAAATTCTTTTTTCTTTCTACTTTCGACCTGTACACAATATTGATTTTTGTGACTTGAATTTGTTTTTGTTTATTATTTCTTTAGAATTTAGATGTTAAACCTTGCTTTTTGTAATTGTCTTATTGGAAATCTTTTTTTTCCGCATATTTGGTGAACATTTTGTTTTAATTCATGGTTTTGCCATCTTGGGCACTTGTAATTTAAGTGATATTTGGAGAATAAGGTGTTTATATTTGTGACTACCCATCCGTGCCAAGCCCATCGAACTATTCACAAAGTTGATCACGACGGTCCATAATGGAAGCACTGGACTCGAGTTTCGCTCTTATTTGAGCTCATCAGCAGTGCATATCCTCCGCTTCGGGGGCGGGATTCGAACCTCCGACCATCACCATTGTAGTCCCATGCCTTAACGACTTGGGCTACCGTCCACCGTTTGACCGATCGCAATTAAGCGTTTATGAACGGTTCTCCAGACTGGCACATTTGAGTATCTTTGTTTGCCCGACCAGTTCAGAAGGAGCCAGCAATATCTATTGTGGTCGCCCAACCGAACAGATCTCCGCGTCAGGTCTTCC
>JACCGJ010002704.1:0-20015 GCA_013407085.1 Atriophallophorus winterbourni | reverse complement strand
GCACTGTAAAGCTTGTTTCCGCCTGTTTGCTGTCAGCAGGTGGAGACGGTAAGATGAGATTCAGCGAGCCTTATTTCAGTTGATAAGTGGTACACTAAACCATCGTTTGGCTTGTATAGCTGTCTATTAAACAAAGAAGTGGTTCCTATGTACACAAATTGCTACACCGTTGATGATTTGTTGTACACTCAAACTTGTACGATCCTTCAAGGTCATATAGGAATTGAGTGACTTCCTCGCTAATTCTAAAGTGCTTGTATTGCCCACGTTTGTGAACAAGGAGCTTACGTCAAAGCTGACCATCAGCTCATCCTACTCGATTGTTAGGGTACTTAATCGACCAACAAAATCTAAAAGATAAAACTCGCATGTTTATATTGGGCAAACGTCTAGCATTGCTCTGTTTCTCACAATGCATGGTAACCAAATTTCAACTATGTACCCACCTTTAAAGCTTATTTATCCTGTCACCTAACAAAATCCTATTGAATAACAGTTATAAAAAGACTGTCATCCGCCGTTTCCCTCCAAAGAAAACCTATTGCTACTGGCAGACTTTTTCTGCAACCATCTACTATCATGATTTGATATAAAAAATATTTCTCACGATTAGTACGGAATGTACCATCGATGAGAAGGAAATCGGAAAAACGGTCATACAAAATCAGCATTTCTTGGGTAACGAAGACAAAAAGCGTCATCCGGTTATTTTCGTCCAGTAGTACTCGTGCCTTCCCGTTGGCGTTGTATTCCGCTTCCATTTGTCGAATATAGGCTAAAAAAATGATTGAAAATATAGACAGTGACATTAAGGTCTCCAAATTGTAATTCTTACAAACTTACCAGGATTGTTACGTTTGTCCAGCGCTCGTCAACGAAGGTTGACCACATCAGAACCAGTCAAATCTTTCTGGAAACGTCTCTTCACATAATATCTTATGTTGAATGAAGAGTCTCCGCATTCCAGCATCGGTCGTATGATCTCTTGTTCCGAAAGCGTCAAGCGTCGGTTGCGGAAGTGCCAGGACTCAGCTGCACCACCTTGCAAGTCATGATTATGAATAATGTTGCTATTCGTAATGCGGAACCGAGGCCTCATACATTGATAAATGATTGGCATTGTGTTGCCGTAGATACGCGTTGTCGAATAACAAGGGTTGGTTTTCCCAAGAATCCTATCCGTTGACATATTTATTTCACATAGGTAAAATCGCCGCTTCGATTTTTTTCGATGTTCGGACTGAATAGTGGGCGCCAGAAACCCGAGCGAACTCGTCCAGCATACTATTCAACTCATCCAGACTTTCGAACAAGCGGCCACCAATGGTTGCCTGAAAAATCTGAGTGACATCATTAGAGCTCATTATGAATAAAGTGGCGCAGAATTGGGTGCAGAGCGTAATATTGGAAATAGAATTTTTAAAATAGCCAATCATGTAGCTTTTGATAACAAGCACCCAATAAGAATTCGATGAAGGGTTTTAATAACAAGCAACCAATAATAATTCGATTAAAGCTTGCATGAAAAACGGTATTTTACTTACAGCCTACTGACAATTTAGAAGTAGTTAGATAGAATTTTTATTTCAATGCTACTTCCTAGGTCATCCTAGCAAAAAAGGGTAGTGAAGATAACGTTTACCTATAAATGTCACATTTTTATCCAAACTTGCAAAACAAGAAAATCTATCAAAAAATAAAAAAGTAAAAAAACCTGAAAATCATTATGTTTTTAATGTACATTCTTATTTTTTTAATGATGAACAATTTTACTTTGATGACCTCTCACCATGATGGTGAAGAGAATATCTTTCATTATATTCCAGTGTCTTCGAATACCGAGCCATCACTGAAACAGGCTCGAAATCTATCCGCCCGAGATTTGTTCCATTTGCGATTCACTCTCCTGCAGATAACGAAAACCCGGCTTGTGAACACATTTTGGTTCGATTCGTCGACAATTCATCAAGAGTATTGGAGCACACAGCGTACACTACTCCCATGCTATTAACCACACCCTCTCCCATCCCCCAGAATTTCTTAGATTTTCTTATGCTGATGGATTTATATTCCCTTTTCCATCTTGTCAACCAATTTTTTCGTAAAAAAACATGAATTGATGCAGCCGGAGATGTATCGTTGGCTTCAGAAGAATTCATGCGATATCATTTGCACGATATGTAAGATATGCCTTCCACCGACTGGTTTCAAGCTCGCAAGTACTCAGCTTCCAGTTGACACGGCTTCTGCTAAGTCCTCTGGAGGTATTGATGGGAGTATTGTAATTAGTGGCTCACCCTCGAAGAAGGATAACCGCCACACATCTTGTGTACAACAAGTCTGCGTGCAATCTGAAGATGTACGCACCTTGGCGGAAGTGGCTTCCTCGTCTTTACTTGGTTCCATAGACGGAATTAGTTTTGCCAGTGAAACGGACGTTCTTGAGGCCAAAGAGGTCCAGGAACCATCTAAGCTAGATAAATCTATAAAGATGAAACATCAGAGCTTTACGACTGTTGAGAATAGACAATCCTGCGTCATTCTTCACAATGCACCGGAGCAAACAGGTGCTCTGGCGATAGACAGGGTTAAACAGAAACGCGAGTTCTTAAATTCTGCTCTTGCCCCCCTTTTCGACGAAGGTGAAAAGGGTGTAACGGTACGCACAGCGTTTCGTCTAGGCCGCAGGCCAGCGCCAGGAGTTCGCCCAAGACCGTTAAAGATTGTGTTAGACTCTGTTGAGCAAGTGACCTTACTGCTAAAGAGGGGTTACACGTTAAAGGGTAGTGAACTTCGACTCCTGCGTGATCTTTCTCCGGAAGATCGTGTGAAGATGCGAAAAGCTACTCAGGAAATTAGCGAGCGCAGAGCCGCAGGTGAAACTAACTTGCGCATTGTGGATTTTCGGGTTGTGAGGATGAGGCCCAAAGTTCGTTGGCAACCTCTGACGATATGCATTCGGAGGGATCTGGATCTTTAAAAGTGATATATTTTAATGTGAGGAGCTCGAGAAACAAACTGGATGAACTCTTTGATCGGATTAGATGGGACCCTCCAGCGATCATTGCGGTGACGGAAACCTGGCTCTCACCTGAGCAGGATGATCCCGAGCTGGACATACTTGGATATAGACTCTTTCGCTCGGATCGAACAGACGCTAAAATCGGTGGTGGGGTTGCCTTATATTTCCAACAACATATTTCCGTCGCAGTGTTGGCTCGCTTCCAGCATTCTGCCGGTATGGCTGAGAGTATTTGGTGCCGTATAAGGACTGCAGCTTCATTTGCCACGATAGGTGTCGTCTATCGTTCTCCCAATACTCAGGCAGATACTGTGATATCACAGATATGTCATTATGGTAGATCCTCAAACTGCTTGATTATGGGGGATTTCAATGCTCCTAGTATTGATTGCACTTCGCTAGATGAAGGTTCTGGGTCATTCGAGCGGGACTTATTGGACGCTGTGGTTGATGTGGGCCTCGTGCAGCACGTTTCCCATCCGACCAGAATAGGCCCTACTGGGTGTGAGTCCATTTTGGACTTGGTATTCACTCCCACGCAGTCCGATATTACTCAGCTTCGGACTGAAGCTCCATTAGGCTGCAGTGACCATGCCACCTAAAGTTTTATGTGGAAACGCAACACTGGCTGGGTACCAGATCCAATTCCCAGAAGGAATTTTTGGAAGGCAGACGCGGGTAGGTTACGGGATGTTGCTTCATCTCTCGATTGGTCTTTCGATCAAGCAGCTGATGTTGAAGATTGTTGGCTGATGATCCGTAATAACATTTTGACAGTTATTGAGGTGGCTGTTCCGTTGTCCACACGTCGTCGTAAGGCGAAAGGTCCACCTTGGTTTGATAAGGAGATAAGGAAACTTTTGCGGCACCGTCAAAAGCTCTGGTCGATATTCGTAAGTCGGAAAAACGCCACTGACTATGACAACTATCGGCAAGCTAGAAACCTTTGTACGGCATTAAAACGCAGGAAACGTATGTTGTACGAGCAGCGATTGGTTGACGAGTCTACTTGTGCACCAAAACGGCTATTCGCATACATTCGACGCCGCACAAAGGCGTCCCCATATATTCCTAATTTGATAGATACTAATGGGGTAGACATTACTGAGGATGGTTTGAAAGCTTAAGCCATGGCTAAGCAGTATGCCTCCGTGTACTGTCTGAAAGACAGTGATCCTCCTTCTGTCTCTAATAACAGTGAGGTGCTGTCTGATCTTGATGTAGATGTAGAGACTGTTAGACACATGTTGGAACAGTTAGACACACAATCCGCGCCAGGACCAGACGGTATTTATCCGTTGGTTTTACGAACACTATCAGAAGTGTTGTGAGTTCCGCTGGCCAGGTTGTTTACAAAATCTGTAACATTAGGGGTCTTGCCACAAGAATGGAAACAGGGTATTATTAAACCTATGTTTAAAAGTGGGGACCCCAGTAATCCTGCTAATTACAGGCCGGTCACATTGACTTCTGTGATCGGTAAAATTTTAGAGAAGCTGATCAAAAGGAAATTAGAGCACTTTCTTTTGAAGTGTGGGCGTTGGTGTCCACAACAACATGGATTCACCAAAAATCGCTCATGCGTAAGTAATCTGCTCCTGGCGCGAGAAAGTTGGTGTGCTTTGACTGATTCTGGTTAAGAGGTCGATGTCATTTTTATCGACTTCAGTAAGGCGTTTGACCGCGTGCCCCACCGCCGATTGCTCGTCAAGCTGGAGGGTTTGGGTATTCAGGGTTGTCTACTAAAATGGATCGAGGCATTAATCTCAGGGCGGTCAAACCGTGTCGAGGTGAATGGAGTTTTGTCTTCAGAGATGATAGCAGGCTCCGGAGTGCCGCAGGGATCTGTCCTTGGCCCATTGCTATTCAAAGTTTTCGTGAATGATATTCCGGACGCGATAGCGATCGGTTGTCTTTTATACGTGGATGATCTGAAACTGTGGGCCTCTGTCAGTTCCTGCGATGGCCACAAGCAACTGCAACAAGCAGTTGATGACTTAGTCAGTTGGACACATTGCTGGTCACTGCCTATCAATGAGGACAAGACAGTGGTCATGCGCATAAACTCCGATGACACTGGTGGTGAATACTTTATTGGAGGTAAGCCTATTAGAGCGGGGACGGTCGAAAAAGACTTAGGGATTCTGGTTATGGATTCCTTGAAGTCGAAGGCTGACACTTGTCGGAGAATAGGCAGCGCTACCAGGATGCTCTGGGCGATTCGGCGTTCCTTTGCGTCCATTACCCCGCAAATGTTCCAGACACTTTTCTCTGTGTACATTCGTCCTCTGTTGGAATATGGGCTACCTGTTGCATTTCCTCAGTCCAAAGGCGAATGAGACTCCTTGGAGAGGGTACAAAGGAGGGGCACTAAGATGGTTTGTGGAATGCGCCAACTGGCGTACGAGGATAGGAGGAGCTTGCTGAAACTCTACCCCCTAGAGCTTCGAAGGGAAAGATATGACCTGCTCCTGACACGCCGTTTTCTTCTCGGTCAATATGGAGACGAGTTCCTCCAGTACTTCCGATTAGTAGGTGAGTCGAGGACTCGTGGACACGACTTTAAGTTGCAGAAGCCTAGAAGGCTGAAGCTGAGTAATGCGAGCACACTATCCACGCGGGTGGTGAACACTTGGAACTCTCTACCGAAAAAGCTCCTGTCTCTACCATCTGAACAGCTATTCAAAAGCGTGTTGGATCAGCATTTGTTGAGACGGACGGACTTGATCCCCGGGTGATATAGTGGTGTTCCTCTACTCTCAGGGTTTGCGTTGTCAGCAGAATTTACCCATTTCTATTACTGTGATGAAGCTCAAACGGGATTTTATCCCTTCTGCTTTCGATTCAGAAGAAGAAGAAGAAGAAGATGCATATATGATTTATTTGTCAATTTTTTATGACAATTTATTACAATTCACTCCACTTTTTCCATAATTACCTTCCATTTCAGTTCTCCATGTTTTACCATCCTTGCAGTCCGTGAATCCTAACAAAATTTAAATGGAACCTTATTGTTATTAGACATTAGAATTTTTTCTCAATGTATATTCGTTCACATTATTGAACGGAAAAAAATGTTTAAAAATCCCGCTCACTTCGGTCGTTTGCACCATTATATTTTCTTTTGCCGTTCCAATTTTGATAAACTGATAATGTTTTACATGCTTTGGATGTCCAAGAATATATATTATCATTATTATTTGCAGATTAGATTTGTTTAATTGGCGCGAGATGTCGCTGTTTGAGGATGAAATACACAAGGCTCGTTTGGGCGGGGTTGCATGCATAAGCTACTTGTAGGGGACGGTGGCAGAACCTGAGGACGTGATGAGTCTTTGTCTAGCAAACTTATTCCCTATAAAAAGCCACAGGTGTCCAGTGATGGTGATGCGACGTGGCGTGTGTGACTCGCCACTAAATAAAGTCACTTGCTTTATTCAGTTGTGCCTTTTTGCTTATGGTTTGAAAGTTGCAGACACATTAGCTAAATTGATTACACATTTTGACTCCATGAAAGAATTTAGTTGGAGGTGTAAGAGACATGTTAAGTGTTATGTAGCTTTGAAATTCTTCTTTTTCCTTTCTAATTTCTACTTTTATAAAATACCGATTTTTGTGATTTATTGATCATGTTTAACATGCCTTGTACTTCCAAGAATAAAATTTATTTATTTATTCAATTTGGTTTTGTTAATTATTTCTTTATAATTAAGATGTTAAACCTTGCATTTTTTAATTGTCTTTTTGGGAATCACCTGTTTACACCAAAGTATGTCGGTTTGTACTCGGCAGGTCAAACCGAGTAGATACGCATTGAGGATGACTTCTTCCATTTCAGATTTATTTCGCAATGTCACCCTAATAGGCGCGGCCGGTCTACGTGAGAAGAGTCTTTATGCCGGGTTAAGCGCGTCATCGATGTAGGTACCAAAGCTTACAAGACCATGTGTGTACAGTGCTTAGTCCATTCATTGAGCTCATGTGCTTTTCTTGCTGATAAAAGTGAATCTGTCGATTCCGGGATATTTGTGCAGATTACACTGAGAGCGATACCTGTCTTAGTAGAATGAGCGGTAACATTGCTTTTTCGGGAGGCTCGGATCTAGCAACTAGACGACGGTGGAGTCCTGGACAAATTGTTCACAATTTTACCGGATGAGGACCTAGGTAAACAGGGTTCAGTAGGTCCATCTTTATTACCTTCGGATGAGCTATCAACACATTCAGTTAAGGGAGTAGTTATTGGTGTAATTTCCTTTTACTTTTTGTCTTGAGCAACATTTATTTCGGGTCGAATTGCGTTGGCAAGTGTATCTACCAAAAGCGGTTTAAATGTTTCCTCGAGTTTTCGATAGCAATTTTCCAAAATCTCTATTCGAGATTCCAGCTTTGCATCGTGAGGAGGATTTGTAGTCGTATCGATAGGCTGTTTACTTTGACATGCACAACATACGTAGCAAACACCGGGTAAATCAACGTTGTTAATAAAAGATATCACTTCTTTCGTTAGGGCTTTATCACATTTATTATGTATTTTACCCAAATAGCCAAAACATTTAACAACGTTGGATTGGGCGCTTACCCCTTTGTTACACATTTGGCACGCATCATGTGCTGCCTTCCTTATCTGGGTCATCGAGGTCACCCTTCGCGTCATTGTTACAATACAACGAGTGATGAGTCAGTGCACTTAGCGGTGCAGTTGTTTATCGATCGGTAGGTACTGGTGGAGTGAATGCGTTGAATCGGAGTGATGCGATCTAAGCGGTAAAATACGAACGAGTTGGATAAAAGTGGTGCGTGTAAGAGACATTTTAAGTGCTATGTAGCTTTGAAATTCTTTTTTTTTCCTTTCTACTTTCGACTTTTATAAAATACCGATTTTTGTGACTTGAATTTGGTTTTGTTAATTATTTCTTTATAATTAAGATGTTAAACCTTGCTCTTTGTAATTGTATTATTAGAAATCTTCTGTTCACATATTTGGTGAAGCTTTTGTTTTAATTCATTGTTGAGGCTATTGTCAGTCATTGTTGTTAAATTTGGTTGCCATTTTGGGCACTTGAAATTGGCTTGTATTTTGACACCACTTTTGGGTGTCTTGTCTTTGATAGACATTTTGGACGGCAATTTTGGTGACTCCTCTCATTCTATATATCTCAGGTCGTCATTGAACTTGATTGCATTTGATATAATTGATTCTGGAGTATTTTGGCTCCACTGTTTGCTGTACGTTCCTATACAGTTGAGGTTTGTATAATTATTGTTGTTGTAATTGTTGCTAATTACAGGGCCGTATAACATCCGATTTGTAGATTTGAATTTGTCGAACTGAGAAATGGGTGGAATACGCGTTACTCACGTCACTGACGTTACAGTGGCATATGGGCATATCTTTGATAAAGGATTCGTTTCACCTGCTCTTCGTTTATTTTCGAGGTCTAGAGTTAATCCTTTAAAAACGGTTTTTATTCCCAGAATTTAATTACAAGCTGCTGGGCTTGCGTTACGAATATATTTGTTATTGAAACGAAAGTTTGGAAAACACATCAAGAATGTAAACTTTTGGACAGACTCAATGACAGTTTTGAATTATATACGTGATATTCGGAAAGTATGTATGTTAGAAGAGTGCCAAGACGATGTGGGCGACTTGGGTAAGGATCAGGACAACTCTCCTTTATAAGGCAAGAAGCATCACCGGAGGATGTGGTGAGTCTGCGGCTTGCAACCGCATTCTCTATCAAAAGCAACTAATATCCAATGATGGTGATGTAATGTGGCGGGAGTGACTCGTCACCAAATAAAGTCATTTGCTGCTGTGAATTCGTTGGGGTATTCGTTGAACAATCGTTGTACAGTTAAGCCGTAGAAAGAATTTGGTCGGAGGTGTAAGGTTCAAAGTTGTTTGAAATTCTTCCTTTCCCTTTAACATTCCTTATATTTTGAACCTAGTAACAAAACCTGAATTTTGGGAAATAGATTGTGCTTGTGTTTAATTTTCCTACAGTATTTTGATTTAAAACTTTTCTTTTTGTAATTATTTCTGTTATTGTAAATCTTTTCTGTACACGCCTTCGGTCAAATGTTTGTTGTAATTTATTTTTTCTGCCATTGTCGGTCATTGTTGCGGAATTTGGTTGCCATTTTGGGCTTCAGTATTTGACTTGATTTTGGACGCTATTTTAAATGTCGTTTTTGATTGTCACAGAAAGTTTAGACGACATTTTGGTAAATCGATTCTTCTTATTTTTATATCAGGTCGTCTTTTGTTTGAATTGAATTTGATTCTGGAGTATTTGGCTCCATTGTTGCTGTGACGTTCCTCTACAAATAAGGTTTGTGTAGTTATTTTTGTGGTAATTGTTGTTAATTACAGTTTTATAGAATATCCCAATCGTTGTTTTGAATTTGTCGATATAAGAAACGGGTGGACTACGCGTAACTCGCGTCACAGACAATACACCCTCAACTATTAGATTTCATTCGTGGGAAGCATAGTCGTGTTTACCTTTGAATGGAAGATTGGTAGTGTCTCATTACCGAAAGGTGAGAGTGATAATGCACTATGCATGTCCAATCGAATGAAAAGTTTATGTACGCAGTCAATTACAACAAAACGAAGAAGTTAGACAAGAAATGCTTTGTGTGATTAAAAATTTTGAACATTATTTCTGATGCTTTGTGATGAAAAAGGGAGGGATTCATTACTACGAGTAATGCTCTGTAAAGATATCCCGCCAACTTTCGTAAGGTGTTCGTCGCGCAAAATTACTTATAGGAACAAATCCATCATCTTCTTCTTCTTCTGAATCGGAAGCAGAAATGTAAAATTTCCGTTTAAGCTTCACCACTGCAATAAACACGTGTGAATTCTGCTGAAAAAGCAAACCCTGAGGGTAGAACAACACAACTAAAACACTTCGGGGGTCAGGTCAATCCGTTTTAACAAAACGGTTCTGATGGTAAAGGCAGTAGCTAATTCGTTAGCCAGTTCCAAGTGCTCACTACCCACTTGAATAGCATTCTCGCTTCACCCAGCGTAAGTCTTCTAGGCATCCGCAACTAAAGGTTATGCCCACAGGTCCTCAAATCAACTAGTAATTTGAAGAACCGGAGGAACTCGTCTTCATATTGACCGAGAACAATACGGCTTGTCAGGAGCAGATCAAACCTTTCTTTTGGAATTTCAATGGAATTACGTTTTAGTAAGCTCCTCCTATCCTCATACGAGAGGTTGCGCATTTGATGAACCATCATCATTCCCACATTGTACTCTCTCCAAAGAGTCGCATTCGCCCTCAGACTGAGGAAATACAATGGGTAGCTGATATCCTAACAGAGGGTATACATACGCAAAGAAACATTTCTGGAACATTTGCGGTGTAATGGTCGCAAATAAACGCCGAATCGCTCAGAGCATCCTGGTAGCGATGCCTATTTTCCGACAAGTGTCAGTCTTCGGCCTCGAAAATTCCATAACTAGAATCCCTACATCTTTTTCGACAGTCACTGCTCTAATAGGTTTAGTTCCCAGAAAGTATTCACCACCAGTGTCATCAGAGTATATGCGCATGACCACTGTCTTGTCCTTATTTATACACAGTGACCAGCGATATCTTCAACTGATTAAGTCATTAACTGCTTGTTACAGTTGCTTGTGCCCATCACAGGAACTGATGTAGGCCTACAGTTTCAAATCATCCTTGAATAAAATACAATCGATATCTACCACGTCCGGAATGTGATTCACGAAAATTTTGAATAACAATAAAATTAGAACAGATTCAAGCGGCACTCAGGAGCCTACTATCATATCTTGAGACAAAACTCCTTTCACCTCTACACGGTTTGACCACCCTGAAATGAATGACTCGATCTACTTAAGAAGACACCTCGGAATACTAAAACCTTCCAGTTGACGAGCAATCGGCGGTGGGGCACGCCGTCGAACGCCTTACTATAGTCCATAACCTCGCTTGAACAGAATCAGTCAAAGCACACCAACTTTCTTTCGTCAGAAACAAATAAATTACGCTTGGGCGATTTTTGGTGAATCCATGTTGTTGTGGACACCAACGCCAGCACCCTAAATAAATTGCTAGATTTCTCATTTGATCAAATTCTCTGAACGTTTTCTGATCACAGAATTCAGTGTGACCGGCCTGTAACTACCGGGACAACTAGGGTCCTCACTCAGAAACATATGTTTATTAATACCATGTTCCCATTTGTGTGGCAAGACCCCCAATGTTACAGATTTTTTATACAACCTGAACAGCCAATCGTACAATAAGTCTGAGAGTGCTCGTAAAACCAATGGATTTTGTGTCCAACTGTTCCAAGGGGATTCTAAACATCTCAATATCTATAAAGGTCAAAAAGGACCTTACTGTTCTGAAAGACAGTAAATTGAGGCTTATTGCTTAACCATGGCCTCAGCTTTCAAACCATCTTCATTAATGTCTACCCAATTATTATCCAGCAAATAAGGGATATATGTCGATGTCTTGTGCGGCGACGATTGTACGCAAATAAGCGTCTTGGTGCTCATGTATACTCGTCAACCAATCGCTGCTCGTACAACATACGTTTTCTGCCGTGCAGTGGTTTCTAGCTTGTTCATAATTGTCGTAGTCAGTGGCGTTGTCGAAAAAGTTTCCGAAACTCCTTGTCAAATAATGAGCGACCTTTCGCCTGGACGGTCCCAAGCCCGTCTGAGAAAGGAGAAGCGTTGGGCTTATGGCTAGCAACCCTATCCCGTTAAACCTACATTGCTACGGAAACGATGACAACAGATCCGGAAAGTCTACTTATCAATGGCTGCAGGAGTGACACAAACCTTACAAAAGGTCCTATGACGGATGGAGATGAAAGCCGAAAGAAAGTTTCCAGCCCGATGGCCGATCTCCTTACGCCGGAAAGAACGATAATATTTGGTTGCTGGAACGTTCGAGCGCTGTATCAAGCTGTCAAGCTGGCTCAAGCCTTAAATGAGCTCAACAGGTATGATCTGAGTTTACTTGGAATGTCCGAGGTGAGATGGACCGGCTCTGGACAGCAAAAGCTAGATAGCGGTGAGGCTATTATTTGGTCAGGAAGGCAAGATAACCTCCATCATTGTGGAGTCGCTCTGCTTGCAAGCAGAAAGACCAGCAGTACGATCATGCATGGAAGTGTGTAAACGAGCGACTCCTATATTCCAGAATAAACTCGAGCTTTTGCAAACTCTCGATTATGGTAGCATACGCTCCAACAGAAGATGCATCCCAAAAGGAAAAGAGGGGTTTCACGAAGCCATGCAATCAGTCTTGAGGGTCATCACAAAGCACGATCTACTGGTGGTAATAGAAGATTTCGACGCTAGAACCGGAACTGTAAATACGAGCAGGGAGAGTACCATAGGAGTGCATGGTGTTGGCCAACAGAATGATAATGGAGAGAGGCTACTTGACTTCTGTAAAAAGAACGATCTCGTCGTTGGAGGCACCCTATTTCCCAACAAAATCATCCATAACATAACCTGGTCTTCCCCGGACGGCAGAACAGAAAGTCAAATTGATCACATGATGATAAATGGTAAATGGAGGCGCTCGTTACAAAATGTGAGGGTCATGCGTGGTGTCCATATTGGTAGCGACCATTTCCCGGTTGTGGGAAAGATTTGTTTGAAACTGAGAAGGGCAAATATCGGAATTCAGAGCAGCCCACTGTTGAATGTGAATAAGCTCAGCGATGACGCCACTAGGCAAGCTTTAGGCAACATCCTGAGAGAGAAAATCAGCGCCCGGCCCAAGGATTCAATGACGATTGATGTTTTCAACCGCACACTAAAGGCCGTCGGAGAAAAACTCCTCGGGTACAGACTGAGACGCAAAGCCTCGTGGATTTCGTGGAAAACTGGCAACTCATACAAGAGAGAAGAGATGTAAAGAAACGCCTGCTGAGCAAGAAACCGTCTAATGAAAGGAATGCCATCACTGAAGAGTATAGAATGAAAGATAAAGAGGTTGAAAAATCAGCAAGGAAGGACAAAAGAACTATTCCAGAACATCTAGGATACCGAGTAGATACCGGGCGCCTGGCGATCGGGTACTATAATCAAACTTCCCAAGAAAGGTGACTTGAGCTACTGCACCAATTGGCGAGGAATTAGGCTTCTATCAGTCACAAGCAAAGTATTCTGCCGCATCATTCTCCGACGTGTCTCTAATGCACTTGAATCCATTTTACGACAAGAGCAAGCCGGGTTCAGGAAAGAAAAATCTTGCATTGACCAAATCTTTGTCCTCCGTCAGATCCTGGAGCAGACACATGAATGGAATGCAGAGCCATGTGTGGCCTACATCGACATCTAGAAGGCCTTCGATAGCGTTCACCGACCAGTGTTACGGAAAATCCTCCGTCATTATGGTATACCATCAAAGATAGTAAATTTCATAAAAGCCTTTTATGAGAAGTTTGAATGTCAAGTCACACACAAACGGAATGCTCACTGAGAAGTTCGAGGTTCATACGAGAGTGAGGCAAGGATGCATCCTCTCACCGATACTCTTCTCCCTAACAATAGACTGGATTATGAGACAGGTGACCGATGGAAAGGCGGCACGCATTCCATGGACCCCAGCGGGACCGCTAGAAGACCTGGAATATGCGGATGATGTTGCCCTCTTGGCATGCAAGATCAGTGACATCCAGAACAAGAGCGATCGACTATCGGCAATTGGCAAGACGGTGGGTTTATAAATTAAAGCTGGCAAATCGGCAGTAATGCGGAAGAATGTTCCGGTGCAACCACCAGTGTTCGTGGACGGTCAACCGCTCAATGAGGTTATAGATACAGTCTACCTTGGGAGCAAACTGACTGTAAATGCTGACTGTGAAGATGATGTCAGGAGAAGGATCGGAAAGGCGAACCAAGCATTCTGCATGCTGAATTCCATTTCAAAATCCTCAGCTCTCAGCATTTGATAATTATCGACCATGCTTAGCATGCCTTGGAATTCCAAGAATAAATATTTATTTATTTATTTATTTGTTTATTAACACGAAGATCAGCCTCTTCAATAGCAACGTTCTGAGTGTGTTGCTGTATGCATCGGAATGCTGAAAGACGACTGATGCCATTGAGCGCAGAATGAACGTGTATCAAACTAAGTGCTTGAGAATGATTCTACGGATTTTTGGCCACACACCATTTCGAATGAAGTGCTCCTGAGAAAAACTGGCTGAAGGTGGTATCTACCTTAGTCAAAAGACGACGGTGGAGATGGTTCGGTCATGTCTGCAGGATGGATTCCAGTTCGCATTCAAAGGTAACCATTCAGTGGCTTCCGCAAAGTAAATGAAAAAGGGGACGGCCCAAGGAAACTGGGCACAGAACGTTGGAACGCGAACTACATGCATAAGCATTCACAGTGCAGACGGCAACGGAAGCAGCGGCAAACCGAAACCACTGGCGTGGGGTTGTCTTCCTTTCATGTGCCTTTCGGCAAGGAAAGGACTGAGTGAGTGAGTTTCGCATTACGACGACGTGTGTACAACGCAACAGCCACCTTAATAACTGTCAAGATCTTATACCACCTCACCAGCTAACAATCTTTAACATCAGGTGATTGATCGAAAGACCAATCAAAAGATTATGCAACAGCACGTAACTTATCGGCGTCTGCATTTCTTAAATTCCTTCCAGGAATAGGATCTGGTCACCAGCAAGCGTTACGTTTCGAAATAAAACATACAGCGGTATGGTCACTGAAACCTAATGGAGCTTTAATGTGAAGCTGAGTAATATCGGACTGTGTTGGAGTGAATACCAAGTCCAAAATGGACTCACGCCCAGTAGGTACTACTTTGGTTGGATAGAAAACATGCTGCACGAGGCCCATGCCAACTGCAGCTTCCAATAATTCCTGCTCGAATGACTCAAAAACTTTCTCTAGCGAAGCACAATCAATGATAGGAGCATTGAAATCGCCAATAATCAAGCAGTTCTAAGATCTACCATGCTGACAGATCTGTGATATTGTTGTATCATTCTGAGTTCTGGGAGAACGATAAGCGACAACTATTTTGGCTGCAGTTCTTAAACTGTACCATAAGTTCTCACAGACAGTTTTCTGCTAACGAACTAACACTGCGACGGGAATATGTTGTGCGAAGTATAACGCAACCCCATCACCGATTCTAGCGGCAGTACGATCTGAGCGAATGAGCCTATATCCAGGTATATATATATATTATATATCATATATATGGCGAAGTTCAAAACCCTTTAATATGTAACCTCTCTTTAGCAGTAAGTACACTTCTCAGCGGAGTTTAAAACATTTTATAACGGACTACCGCGCTAGCCTGTGGCCTAGACGAAACGCTGTTCATTCCATTACACCCCATTTCTCTCCGTCGAAAAGAGGGGCGAGAGCAGAGTTTAAAAAAATTACGTTGCTATTTAATCCTGTCTATCATCAAACCTGCTGTTTGCTCCTCGCATTTTTATGAATGATGCAGTTTTTTCTAATTTCAGCAGTAATAAAGCTCTGGTATTTGTTCCTAATGGCTTTAGCCGGCTGCAGTACTTCTTGTACCTCTTTGCGTTTATGGCTGTTCGATGCACCCTCAACACTAAATCCCTTTATTGAACCGAGTACACGCGAGAAAGCAACTTTCGCAAGAATGCGAGCATATTAGGATTGCTCGCAAACTTGCTCTACAAAAGATGTGTGGTGGGTATCCTTTTTGAAGATGAGCCACTATTTACGATCCCTCCATCAAGAACTTCAAAGGTCCAAACATGATTCGTGTCAAATTAAAGCTGAGTACCTGCGAGCTTAAAACCAGACGGTGGAAGGTATATCATAAATATCTCGCGAATAAGATCGCATGAATTTTCCGTAAACCAACGATACATCTCCGGCTTCATTCCACCACATCAAAAATGCATTCATGTTAATAATATTTTACATTGAACAGCTTTAGCGTTATTTGCAGCATGTTTGGAACAAACAAGACAACAATCCCCAGAGTGAGCTTTGGAGCCCCATTCTCTTAAAGCTTCCTTGCAGTCGATGCTGCATTATCTTTTACTGCAGATTTCAGACTGAAAACATGGTTGAAATTCGTTTAAAATGGAATAAAAAATTAGTGCTAAACTTGAAATAAATCGGATATCCACAACAATATCAAAATATCGTAAGAAGCAGACGTCCAAGTCCATTTTACTCCTCCCCTTTTGCTGATGTCAGTGCAAGGATAATAGATTATTATGCTTCTATCGGTATTGGAATTAAATCGAAAGTGTCTAAATTAACAAATTAAGATGCTACAAAATATTAGACAGCAAAAATAGCTCTAAATCCACAGGCGCCATATATGGGTACTCAAGGTCACTCTGAAGCAAATATGCATATCAGAACTACAAGTCATGATTTATTTTTTCGTAGAAGGGAAGTTAAAACGCTTATGTTATGTCGTATAGTTTTTTCATCAGATTTTCACAAGATGGAAAATAGTGGTATATGGTCAGTTATTTGTATCGATTTGTAGTGTTAACGTTTGTTGCTAAGTGTGAAATATTGTATATTTACACGTATTGTCAATAGTGTGTTGTGCAAATAAAATCGACAAGCTTAATAGAATAATCACAGGATAGTTAACACATTGGGTTGTGATAAATGTCCACAGTAAAGAGAGGAAAAACGTAATGTGGATAGAGAAATAATGGTGCAGTATCACAGAGATCATAATAACAAAAAGTATGATTAAAAATTGTGCAATGCGTTATAGAAATGAATGTCAATGCGTTCTTCAAAAATAGTGGGCGATTGGGCAGAAATGACAGAATGAGGCAGGGCATTCCAAGCACGAGTAATCCGAATGGCGAAGAATTGTCTCCTGCAGTCCAGTCTACTGTTCCGATGCGCTAGCTTGAGTTTATGACAACGATTTCCAGAGGGCAGTGTCAATTCTAGCATTCGCCTACATGGGTGATTTTCATCCGTCAATATCCGATACGTAAGGATCAGATCGCCTCGGAGTTGACGGTAATCCGTTGGAAACAATCTCAGTGTTGTTAGACGTTCTTGGTAGCTGGCGAGGCCAAGCCCCTTGACAAGCTTGGTAAAACGTCTCTGTGGTTGTTCCAACGCGTGCTGGTCACGCTTCAACCATGGTTTCCAGACAGAAATAGCATATTCTAAGTGTGGCCTGACGTACGCCTGAAGAAGAAGCGGGAAGAGACGTAAATCGATGGTTCCGAATGCCCGCTTCAAGAGCCCAACATTTCTATTAGCTACAGTTAAAGCACTTTTACACTGAGCAAAACAGCCCAAGTCATGTTGCACGATCACTCCGGGATCCTTTTCTTGCGTTGTGACAGGATCTTGCCACCTAGAATATACCTAGGGTCGCCAGGAAAGCGATCACGTAATGCGTGACATTTTTCAATGTTGAATGGTAAGCGAATATGAGAAGAATATGCTTATATATATTCTGTAAAGAAATACAAACTTAAATATTTTTGAGAATGCTTCGCTTTGCGTTATCATTAACACTTTTTTCTGTCGTATAATTTTTCTGTCTCGTATTGCTTGTTCGATATAAATAAGAGCTATGCAGTTTACTGAAAAGGAAAAAAGAATCAAGATCAGTAACCTCAAACCGTGTAAATAGTGGACCGTTACCACGTGGGTTTGTCAGGCGTTCACACAGTGCGTGTTATGTTTCAAACGAAACGGCATCAAGGTGGAATACATTAATCAATATAAACTCATTCCGAATTATTAGGGAATTATTTCGAAGGGAAATAATCCCTACACAAGTCTTGGCAAGCTTCTTAAGGCGTACCTGTCGAAAATCGGTTAACTGAGGGCATGTTTCCGCGCAGTTTATAGTGATTTTTCGGCGTTCAGAAAGGATTTCTTGATACGAGCTTGGGAATACCTGTCAAAATCTGTGAGCTTTTCAAGTCCTCTTTGTTTGCCGCATGGTGTCCGGGTGCTCGATTTCTTGAAAATCATAGAGGTTCACAATGACCATGGATTATTAGAGCAACGTACTGGAGTATTCCGATAAAAGGAGATGTGATGGATATTTTGGAGACACCGACCATTCTTTGGTTTGAGCAAAATTGAAGCTTCACCAGACCAGTATTCACCACGCAAAATTGACTGAAAATCCAAGCATCTATGTATGTCGCATGTTAGGTTTGAGTAAGCTTTATCACCCGAGTTCCACAAATCAAGTCCACCAGATTCACACCTTAAATACTTGAAATCGTTTAAAAACTGCATACGCCGAACAGCTGTTTCCATTAATGGTCTAAAGCAAGCTCGTACAAGCAACTGTTTCAAATTTAAAGCTTCCGTGACGTCTTCTTTCATAAACGAGAAACTGTAAACATTTTTGATGTTACAACAGATACTAACAGATCAAAACCTACGCCGATATCTACACAAATATTAATAAAGTTTATCATTCTTCTAGACCAATCGCAAATAACCATCGGACTAAAATTAGCCGTGATATCTAAAAACCTGCATATACTGGTAATTTTCGCGGTATGTATGATGGAATCGAGTAAGCAATTTGGTCCAAACAAACTTAAAACAGTTCTCATTGAGTCAGTATATCGTACCTCGATTGTGAACTCAAATCGCCAAACGGAAAGATTGGCCGAGCATTTCTCTTTCTACTTTAAAGACAGAATGGTTTTACTGCATGCACTTGAAGTTGTTCATCGTTTACCAATCATTGACCAGCCCTATACTTCCCTTACTCTTAACCATCTCACCAGAGCAATCGATTGTGTGGCAAGAGAAAAGGCGTTTAGTAAATATGGAATCCTAACTGAGCTCATCACTGTAGTGCAGCTGTAATACAACCACTTCATCAGTTGCTCTTTCAATGCTGGCACGAGAAGTGTCCAAAAGAGATTGGACACAGCAAGATCATTATCAACATGGACAGTATTACACCATTAGCAATTACCAAGCCCTTAACTGTCATACCATTCTGAAAAGATGTGGAATGGTGGGACCTAAAAAGCGATTGATCTTATAGAAGATTAGGTACAAGAACACTGGGATGAGGTGGCTGCATTCAAGCAAATGTTGTGAACGAGTAGAGCGACATCAGCATGACAGCTTCCTTACGGCTTTCACTGTCAGGCATCATAATGAGCTTTCTTCGCCACTTTACTTAACAACATACAAGATTACTCGAACACTCCAATAAGATGCCTACAACATGACCGCAACTGAACACGATTGTGAGCCATCTGCAACTTTTGGAGGAGCAGATAATGCTTTCTACTGCTGATCGTAGATCACGCCCACAGCATGCAACTGA
Organism: Atriophallophorus winterbourni; assembly: GCA_013407085.1. Taxonomy (NCBI): domain Eukaryota; kingdom Metazoa; phylum Platyhelminthes; class Trematoda; order Plagiorchiida; family Microphallidae; genus Atriophallophorus; species Atriophallophorus winterbourni. The sequence continues at coordinate 646 of JACCGJ010002704.1, read as the reverse complement.
CATTGATTGACCCAGTACTGCTGTGGCTGTTAGCGCCGTGGCGAGATTATTCTTTCCAAATCGGATTGAATGATCGTTTGAAATGCTGCGTAGTATGAAACTGTCATGCGCTTGCGATATACATCTGTGGTCTACATAGACCACGGGAGACTAACAACAACATCTATGCATGCGCTCCTCAGTGTTTACAATTATGTCAACATCTCATCTATTTGTAATAGATGTATGGAGAAATCTATATTGCCAGACTGTTGGATTGTTGACTCCGATTCGCAAAAACGTTCCTGGCAAGTAGCGCCCGATCGGCTGTACGTAGCAGTTACTCAAAGTACTGGAAAGTATTGTGCTTCGACGCATGGTTTTGAGCTGTCAGGTACTTTTCTTTTTTACTTTTGTGCGACTCTCCTGGTGGATGAGTCGGCTTCAATGAAGAGTATTGGGAATTTGGACACAAAGCGGCGTCCCCAGCACCACTCGGCGTTTGTTTGAGTCAGCTTCTCTAGCCTTTGCACAACCAAGTGCGACCTGCGAGGCAGCAGGGAGTTGCCAGAAAGAGGTGGTCTACCAGACTCTGTTCCAGGTTTTTCCCCAGGGTTTTCTCTCGAAGCCTTTCCCGCGATCGGGTATCCCGCAAGGCAGCGGAGGT
>JACCGJ010002703.1:0-21655 GCA_013407085.1 Atriophallophorus winterbourni | reverse complement strand
AAGTGGGCTGACCTCTCTCTTCGTGTGGCTGAGTTGCATCCGCGGGTTATAGCGCTTTCTGAGACCTGGCTGTTCGCGCTTGACGATGTGCCAATCAACATCAGCGAGCAGTATCTCGTCATTGGATGCGATAGACCTGGCTACAGGAGAGGCGGTGGCGTTGCACTCCTTCTAGAGTATGGCTTGCACAGTAAAAACGTCCAAGTTGTTACGAGTATCCTGACTTGCTACAAGTCAACCCTCGCAATTGCTTGTGTCTACGTCACACCCAGTGCAGCCCAGCAGGAGATTACACAGCTGATTGAGACACGCGACAGGTTGTTTCAATCAGCTCCCAGCATACTCATCTTAGGTGATTTCAACCTCCCGGACATAAATTGGGCCGTCTCTGTAAGTTTAGTCACCAAGCAATCCGAAATGTTCCTCGAATGGCCCCATGATGATGCGCTGCATCAGCATGTGAGTGATCCTACGAGGTTTCTTAATGGATGTACACCATCCACTCTCGACCTAGTATTGTCGTCCCAGCCTGGAGCCGTTAGATTTTCAAAATACCTACCACCGCTTGGCAAAAGCGATCACGTAATGGTAAGCTTCGAAGCGGTACTGCGGTTTCACAAACCTACTGCTCGCCCTAGACGAAATTTTAGGCTTGTAGACTGAGATCTTCTTCTACAGACTTCAAAATCTTTCTTTCAGTTCTCTAACGATTTTAATGTAAGTGAAAACTGGGATAGAATTTGTAAGTATCTTAAGGAGTTACAAGATAAGCACGCTCCGCTGCAAGTCGTGAAAATGCATAATAGGCCGCCCTGGTGGATTCCTGGAGTTCGTCGGTCTACCCGTAAACGAGATCGTTTATGGCGGCAATATAAGCTTTTCCTCACTTCTGGTTCTAGGTCCGATACAAAACCGCTCGGAGCGCTTGGGTTAAAATACAGCGTTTGCTCGAACAGGAGTTTGAGTTATCCTTAGCTAAGGATGCTAAATCCAATCCCAAATGATTTTATTGCTACGCTCACTCGAAAGGAAAAACCAGGGAAAACATTGGAGATTCAAATCTGGAGGACGGAAAATTAACCGATACCGACCTGTCTAAGGCTAGTACTTTCTCTAGGTTCTTCAGTGTCGTTCAGAGACGTGATAATTCTTCAATTGCTCCGTCTAGCTCGTTTAATCTACTACCTGGCGCTCCTGCACTAGATGAGTTGTCCTTCATGGAATCCGAGGTGTATGGAGCACTTATCCATGTTCGCGTCAACAAAGCTGAGAGACCAGACGGTGTCCACTCGATTATGATAAAGAATCTTGCTTCAGTGGTTACAGAACCCTTATGCAAGCTCTTCAATTCATGCTTGAACATGGGAGTGGTTCTTAGTGAGTGGAAAAAAGCTATAATCGTGCCAATACACAGGGGTGGTTGCAGCTCAACTGTTGGTAACTATAGACCTGTCAGCCTGACTAGCATCGTCTCGAAAGTAATGGAAAAACTGCTGCGTGACAAAATCTGTCAGCATCTCTGTCGGCATTCTCTACTGAGTGTAACTCAGCATAGATTTCTTAAGGGTAGTTCCTGCCTGACAATCCTTCTTAGTTTTCTCAATACTGCCACTAAGAGGATAGATGAAGGGAAGCCTGTCGAAACCCTCTACCTAGACTTCAGCAAGGCTTTTGATTCTGTGAACCACCGCATTCTAGAGATTAAGCTAGCAGCAAAAGGCAATCGGGGTAGTCTACTTGCTTGGATAAAGGCCTTCCTAACAGGTAGGACATTCCGAGTTAGAATAGGATCTACGCTGTCGAATCAAACCGACGTGATCAGTGGTTACCCCAAGTGTCGGTAATTGGTCCTCTTCTATTCCTGATTTTTATCGATAACTCGTCCTCTGAATTGAAGTGCCCATGCTTCATTTTTGCGGATGATGAGAAATTCATCGGATCAACGGACGGAGATACCTTGATGCACGACATTAAACGGGTCATAAACTGGTCAAACCAGTGGGACCTCCCACTTAACCTTAATAAGAGCCAACTCTTGTCAGCACTGGTTGATAAGATTTCAGTTCAGGTGTCGGGCAATTCTCTCACTGTTAGCGCCACACAGCGTGTTAGGGATTTGGGAGTACTAGTTGCGACTGACTTCAAATTTCAGGACTAATGCGCCGCTGCAGCTCAACGTGCTCGCAAAGTTCTCATTTGGCTGATATCCGTGTTATCCAGCAGAAGACCAGATGTATTCCTGTCTCTTTACAAGGCATTAGTTCGGACGCATTTAGAATATTGTGCCCAGGCGTGGTGCTCTTACTACAAGAAGATATCGTTCAACTCGAAAGCGTACTGCGTCTCGCAACTCGCATGATTGAGGGTCAGCGAGGGAAACCTTACGCTGCACGCCTGAAGTCCCTTGATCTTTTCTCGCTTACGCGCCGTCGTTTGAGAGGTGAATTAATTGAAACCTTCAAGATCTTGGAGGGGTTAAGTGGCGTTATCATGACCGACTTCTTTGCCTTAAGTCCTAAGCTGTGCACCCGGGGCCATTCACTCAAACTTGCTAAGGAGCGATGTAGAGTAGACTCCAGGAAAAACTTTGTCAGCCTCAGGGTGGTAAATTTCTGTAACCGGCTTTCAGAAGAACTTATATCCAGCAGTTTTATCGCAAGTTTTAGGCAGTATTTGGACCGCATCTGGGGTAAGCTTTTTCCTGAATTCTCGTTCTAATTTTTATGCAAGATTAGGTTGTTCATCATTTTTATCGTTGTTTGGTAAGTAGGTAAATGCTAAAGTTCTGTTTGTTTAATACACAATACAGGTCAGCTAAAGAGCTGACCTCTCACCGTACTGGTGAGGAGAAATGTACTATTATCTTTCCAGCCTCATTTATTACGTGGTGCTTCCTAAATACAACCCGGATAATCCCTTGGCATCGCGATTGTCGTGGATATCCAAATCACAATAAGAATAAGCACTTTGGCCGTGGTGGTTGCTTCTGTGCAGCTTTTCACCGAAAGAAATTCTAAACGTTGAATTGGCTCGTTCGCCACTTACTGTCCTGTGCAACTGAACTGAACTGAACCAAGCCAAATGTCACATCACAGACCCCGTCTTCTAAGCCTTCGAAGCCACGTAAAAGTAGGAACAAGTCACAGACAGGTCGTAAAGAGGTAGACACTAGAAAATTTGACTCTCAGTCAAATTTACTTGCTACTGTCGTTTCGAGTCTCGCTAAGTTATCCAAGTATCTGGAGCAGCTTAAATCGGCTCGTCAGGAAATACGAGATAAATCTCGTAACATCCTGGTGCTTAATCAGGATGAACTTTATATACGCAAAGCCAAAACGCGTAAGTTACTCGACCGGAGTTGTATAAAAAATCTGCTCCGTAAGGTTGGTATGCGCCCAGATACGCCACTAAAGCGTGTTCATCGTGTTGGCCTGTGCAAGGGTTCCAAAAGTAAGTCTAGCCACTCTCCAAGAGCACTTTTAGTTGAATTTCTCTTACAGTCTGAGCGTGACCAGTTCTTTGCAAGTTACATTGTTTTAAATGAAACTAACAAAGTGAAACAGGTTGTCGTGCCCGACGACAAGAAGGAATCCGATAGGTCAAAGAATTCACGTTATGATGTAAATTATAACAGAATGCGCTGTTTTTCAGCAAAGGATGGCTCTTTGTCAAGTATGGAAATCACGGGTGGATATGGGGACGAAAACGATAATCACCGTTTTGTCCCTGAAATTCCACAGCTCGTGATTAGCGACCTTCAACGTACGGCAGAAATTCAGGCCGGACAAGGCGAAGCCACTCTCTTAAGCAGCACATCAAAAAAGTGCTGACTCCTCGGGTATTACGCCCGAGGATCAACCTGGACTAAGTGTGAATATATCGCGAGACACCGTAGCAACAGTGATATACGGAAACTCATGTAGTATCCGAAATAAGTGGTCTGAACTCTCCATCTTTTCGCATTAGTTACGACCACATGTAATAGCACTGTCCGAAACCTGGCTATCTGAAACTGACCATATTCCTGACTCAATTTGTAGTAGTCATTCTGTGGTCAGATGTGATATACCAGATGAACTAAACGGGGGTGGAGTTGCTATCTTTTTCAGACTAGGTCTTCGAACTTCAAAATCGAGCGTTAGGCTTAGCACGCACAACGTCCAACTAAGCTCATGTATCGTTTAATCTTACAAGCAATCAATGGTAATAGCATGCGCTCATATGAGCCCGCAAGCCGGACCTCAGGACTTGCAAAATTTGCTTGGCAATCTCAGTTTGCTGCTTGAGTACCAGGTACTTATAGTTGGCGGTTTTAACCTACCACATATATCTTGGCTGAACCAGTGCTCTTCATCTGATAAGATGTCTGAGGACTTCATCGAATGGACTCATATGCATGCCATGAGTCAACATGTCAATGAGCCCACAAGATTCCGCCAGGGCTGCTTACCTTCGATCCTGTATCTCGTTATCTCTTCAAGCGAAGAAATGGTTCGCCAGGTAGATTATCTCACTCCACTAGGAAAAAGTGATCACGTTGTAATCAGATTACAACTAAGACTCGGGTATGAAAAACCTCCTTCTAAACTAAGGCGCAATTTCAATCGCGTAGACTGGGAAGTCGTCTCAGATGAAGCTATAAAGATCTTGTCTCAATATGTATGTGATGATATAGCAACAAACTGGCAGCTTATACGCTACTGCTTGTTCACCCTGCAAGATAGGTTTGCACCGTTGGTGCACGTCAAGCAACGCAATAAGCCACAGTGGTGGACACCTGCGGTGCGACGAGTGATTAGAATGAGGGATCGTGCCTGGAAAACTTACAAAGCGTCTCAGACACGACGGTCCTGGACAAGCTATAAAATGGTCAGAAATAAGGCTGTGGAATCCAACGCAAAGCAAAACGGGACTTTGAATCACGGTTGGCACGCAATATAAAGCAGTGCCCAAAGCGTTACTATAGTTATGTTCAAAACGCGCGATTGGATTGGCAACCTTCAGCAGGAAAACGGAACTCAAATAGTTTCAGTTTCAGAAAATGCTTCGGCCTTTCTTAAACATTTCCAGGCTGTTCAGAGGCTTGATCGCCAAATAGATCCGCCTAACATGTCAGTAATCAAAAGGCCTGATATCGTTACTCCACTTGAGGAGTTATTTTTCACTGATGATGATGTTAAACTTGCTCTTGCAGCAACTAACCCCGATAAATCTGCTGGCCCAGACGACATTCACCCTCAAATTATAAAGAACCTGGCGCCAATATTAGCAGATCCTGTGGGTCGTATGTTTAACGCTTCCTTGCAACATGGATATATTTCGAGTATTTGGAAGTTGGCTAATGTGATCCCGATACATAAAGGTGGCAGTCGATCCTCAGTTTGTAAGTACAGACCTGTAAGTCTTACTAGCATCCTATGTAAAATCCTGGAAAAACTTTTTAGGGAAAGGATCTGTCGCCATCTAGTTAATTACTCGTTGCTAAACTCTGCTCAGCACGGCTTCCTTAAAGGGAAGTCGTGCCTGACAAACCTCTTATGTTTTCTTAACGAGGTCACCATGAGGCCATAAAGGCCATAAAGGCCAACAAGTTGTGGTTTTTTTTTCTTGGACTTTTGCAAGGCCTTCGATTCGGTAAACCACAGATTGCTTGCACACAAACTTGGTTATATGGGTATCGATGGTCTTCTGAAGAAATGGATAATAGGATTCTTAAGCAATAGATTCTTTCGTTTCTGGATAGGAAATATGTATTCGTCGAAAGTAAAAGTTGTTAGTGGAGTCCCACAGGATTCCGTACTCGGACCGCTACTTTTCCTCATTTTCATCGATGATTTGGCAGCGTCGCTTAAGTGTCCCTGCTATATTTGTGCAGATGATGTCAAGATTATCGGATCACTGGATGAACAGGATCTTCTTGAGGATATAGAAAAAGTCATCAAGTGGTCTGCTACATGGGATCTACCTGTTAACTTCACTAAAAGCTATCTCTTGTCTAATGTCATTAAGAAGCTAGAGGTTGCTGGTCCAGATGGTATACTTGAGATAAATGGGGTGCCGAAAGTTCGTGACTTAGGCATAGAAGTTTCAAGGGACTTTAAATGGGTTGATCAATGCGCAGCTGCTGCACAACGCGCTAGGAGAGAGCTTTATCGCCTTCGATCAGTTTTATCCTGCAGGTCCCAAGAGGTTTTTGTACCATTATACAAAGCGGTCGAGAATTGCGTCCAAGTATGGTCACCTTATTTGGAAAAAAGATATTGCCAAGCCGGGAGGTGTTCAACGTTTAGCTACTCGTATGATTATAGGGCAATCGGGTAGGTCGTATGAGGAACGATTGCTGAGTCTAGAGCTCTTCTCACTAAAAAAGGAGGAGGCTACGTGGGGACCTGATTGAAACCTTCAAAATCATGTCAGGTTTCAGTACTATTCATCCTAGTAAATTGTACGCTCTGGCGCCAAGTGTGAGTACTCGAGGCCACTCATCAAAACTGGCCAAGCGACATGTCAGGTCAAATGTTCGTAAGTTCTTCTTTAGTGAGAGGGTAGTAAATTATTGAAATCGATTTCCCAAAGAAGTTGTTTGTTCTACTTCGGTAGAGTGTTTCAAGAATAGACTTGACTCTGTGTGGCCTTCATTATTTCCTGATTTTTATCCGTAAGGAAATAGTTGGTATGATCCTCATGTTGTCTTTCGAACGCACTAATGTTTCTCCTCACATATTGGTGAGGGGAGTTTTTCTGTTGCATTCCAGATTACTCTCATACCAGAAAATATTTGTGAAGATATTGTTTGAAGTGGTAGACGCTCTTCTGTGGCATACCACTGAAAGAAATCTGGAAGCTCGATTGGCTCGTTAGCCACATACAGTCCTGTGCAAACTGAACTGGAGAAGACTGGCACTTGCATGTGCTTATAGAAGTCCGACTGCTTCATCATTAGACGACCAATTACTGATGGACACATTGGAAGTACTAAAAGGGCAATGCAACGCACTACTAATTGTCGGAGACTTCAATCTCCCGGGCATTGATTGGCGTACTGAAATTTCTTCACCAGAGTCAGTTGAGTCGCAATATCTAGACTGGTTTCATGTCGGGGCCTTTAATCAACATGTCAGGGAACATACAAGGTTTAGGACTGGACATACTCCGTCAACTTTAGATTTGGTTCTATCGTCTCATGAAAGAGATATTTATGGAATCAAATACCTTTCGTCACTAGGCAAGAGCGACCACGCTGTAATTCTTCTTGACTGGACTTTAGTGCATCCTAGTCCTCAAGTAAAGATGTCCCGCAACTTTGGTCGAATGGACATCGTCCAACTACAAACTAAAGCAATGAATCTAAGTTGGGAACCAGACGAATTAGAACCTAGTTTAGAAATCAGGTGGAATATTATAAAAGGGCACCTTTTACAACTACAGGATGATTTTGCTCCTCTACAACCAGTGAGAACGCGAGGAAAACCACCCTGGTGGAGCGCGTCTATTCGCAAGGCTATTAGATGCCGTGACCGTAGCTGGAGGGCGTACAAATTCTGTGGAACTCACAGATCTAGACTGCAGTACATACAGACCAAAAATTCAGCTGTTGCGCTGCAAAGGAAAGCTAAAAGGGACTTCGAATCCCAACTTGCCAAAAAAGCAAAGATTAACTTGAAAGCTTTTTATGGCTATGTTCAGTCCAAGCGATCATTAAGAGAAGAAATAGGTACGTTAGTGCTGGACGATGGCAATACGGCTTCGACTGCACCGGAAAAAGCCGATGCGTTGCATTCATTCTTCTGCAGTGTTTATCGGCGCGATTCAGGTAACTGTTTAGAAACTCACGAGTGCAGAGCACCTCCCTTTAGCTCGGTGGAGGTTAATCAGGAAATGGTCACCACAGTTCTGTCGCAGCTGGATAAAACTAAGTCAGCTGGCCCCGACGGTATACATCCGGCTATTTTCAACCGCTCGCGAATATGGTTAGCCTTGCAATCAGAAATCTTTTCGGAGCTACCTTACTCCAGGGTATACTACCGGATTATTGGAAACGAGCGGCGGTATTAGCCATATACATAAAGGGTCCCATTTCGGATGTACGCAACTACAGGCCAGTAAGCCTGACAAGCATTCTTTGCAAGTGCTTGAAAAAATCATTCGGCACCAGGTATGTAAACATTTGGTAGCCAATTCCTTACTATCCGATGCCCAGCACGGATTCTGGAAAGAAAGGTCCTGCCTAACCAATCTTCTAAGCTTTCTGGACGAAGTGACATTACGCCTCGATGGAGGGAGAGTAGTCGAAGCCTGCTATCTTGATTTTCAAAAGGCATTTGACTCGGTGAACCATAGGTACCTTATGCACAAACTAAGTATGTGTGGCGTCACAGGTGACCTTGTAGTGGACCAGTCAAGTTAGTATACAAAACTCGCAATACCAAAATAAGCAATCTGACTCACTAACAATTCTTTCGATCCACGTACATATAATCCGCAATCCTCCTTTGGATATTCCTTGTTGTTCTTGTAATGACTTCAATATTTCTACTCGCAATGTTACGTTCCCGAGACGGAATTCCCAAAGCCCAGATCGACCGAGAACGCGGGTAACACACACAACAGAAGTATATTGCGATTAAGTGATAAGTTGATTATGTACAAAATCGTATTCGACAGAAGAATTGTGTTCAGTGAGTTATCGGACAAAGAATCGATCAAATGTGAGTAATAACGTTAACGGGAAATCGAAAAATCAATGGTACTATCGATCGTCTGAACGAACCGATATTGTCTGAACAAATTGAACTGAAGATATCAAAAACTGTACAATAGATTTTTACCAGAAAAATTGTTAAGTAAAAATAGGTTTGTACAAGCTCGACACATCTCCCCCCCTAGAGCGTTGGAAAAAAATGGAAACGCTCGAAACATTTTAAGTGAAGTAAGTCTCAAGTTTCTTTGGCCAAGTAACAATACGGCCAGATCGTGTGTGGTGGGTTCTTTTCAAGCAAGAACGTAAAGTCTGTGGGGAAGGACTGGGTATAGCGATTGGTTGGGTGGGAGGAGTGGGTTGGATTTGAGGTATCTCCTGGTCGGTAAGCTGAGCTGCTGCGATCTTTAGTGATTGGACGTTGCTGGTAATAGAATTGAGGTGACCACGGGATATGGCGTCGGCGACAACGTTATCTTGGCCTGAGACATGTCGGATGTCGGTGGTAAACTGTGCAATGAAGTCCAGTTGTCGAATTTCTCGAGCTGAATAGCGGTCAGTGCTTGAAAGCAGGGCGTAACAGAGCGGTTTATGATCAGTTAAAACCGTGAATTCTCGCCCTTCAAGTAAATGGCGGAAATGACGGATGGCATAATAGATTGCAAGCAATTCTCTGCCAAACGTACTGTAGCGAACCTGAGCTGGTTGCAGTCTCTTTGAGAAAAACGATAATGGGCACAGTTCTCCATTGCGACTATATTGTAAAGTTGCACCAATCGCTTCATTAGACGCGTCCGTGGATAAAAATAGTTTGGTATTAGGATCAGACGGTAAATGGTTCAGCAACGTTGCCTGGCTAAGCGCATTTTTAATGCGTTCAAAAGCAGTTTTAGCTGAGTCCGTCATATTTAACGAGCGTTTGTTGTTGCGGAGTAAATTCGTCAATGGTTGAATTAGCTCGGCACAATGAGGAATGAATCGACGGTAGTAATTCACAAGACCAAGAAAACGACGGAGTTGTCGTATTGATTCGGGTAATGGGTAGTCTTTTATGGCAGAAACCTTTTGCTCTAATGGCCTGATACCTTTGGAATCGACTTGATGTCCAAGAATTTCAAGTGATTCGACGCCAAATACGCATTTATCGGGGTTGACGACTATGCCGTACTTCGACAGTTGTGAAAAGACGCGATGTAAATGTTCAGAGTGTTCAGTGGGCGATTTACTAGCGATGAGTACGTCATCGATGTAAACGAAGACGAAATCGAGACCCAAGAAAACTTGATCCATGAACCGTTGAAATGTCTGTGCTGCGTTGCGCAGACCGAATGGCATTCGAACGAATTCGAAAAGTCCGAATGGTGTGGTTGTGGCTGTTTTGGGCACGTCTTCTGGTTCCACTGGTATCTGGTTGTAGGCACGCACCAAGTCAAGTTTGGAAAAGATGGTCTTTCCTTCAAGTGTCAAGGCAAAGTCGTGGATGTGTGGTATAGGATACCTATCTGGAACAGTAGTTTTGTTCAGTGCTCTATAATCACCACAAGGGCGCCATGCACCATGTTGCTTCTTTTCGACCATGTGGAGAGGTGAGGCCCATGATGATTTTGATGGACGAATGATGCCCATTTCCATCATATGCTCGAACTCTCGTTTAGCAATGGCCAATTTGTCTGGTGCTAACCGTCTTGGTCGAGTGAAGACTGGAGGACCGCGTGTTTCGATATGGTGTCTAACGTCGTGTTTAATTGCATTATTCGGTAAGTTTGGGCGGAAAACTTCTGGGAATTCAGACAATAAGCTGCTATATTGTTCTGGAATATTCGGTGGTAATACGCGAATAGACTGTATCGCAGAACGGCATGGTTTTCCTAGGGTTTTTAACTCTGCCAGGTTGTCGATTAGTTTACGGGACTTCAAATCGACGGACAAGTTAAAGTGTGTAAGGAAATCTGCACCTAATATAGCGCTTCGTACGTCTGCAACGGTAAAGATCCAACGGAAGTCACGTCTGAGGCCTAGGTTTAAAGTTAGTGAACGTTGGCCGAACGTGGTGATCTGCGTACCGTTTGCCGCCTGTAATGTCAATGAGGTTTTGTTTTTGCGTTCCTGTGGCGTGGGCGGGATTACACTTATCTCAGCACCCGTATCAATGAGAAAACGCAATTTATTCGAACAATCAGTGACATAAAATAGGCGACTAATGTTGTTGCCAGGTGAAGTCGTCGATGTTACTGCCTGGCGTTGAAGTTTCCCTGGTTTGTAAAGTTTACAGGATGGCAAGCACTTTCTAGCCTTTGAGCCGAATCGGCGGTGATAATGACATAGGCTGTGCTCGCGTTGGTAGCGGTCTCGGGATGTACTTCTGTTTGAAGTGCGCGTTCGACTGCGGCTAAGTCTTGATGGCCGATCGTTGAACATCTTTGTTAGGGCTGAAATCTGTGAGGTCAATTCAGCGACTTGTTGCTTAAGCTCTTGTACTTCAGTCTCCACCACGGGCTTTAATGTGACTTCTTGTAGGGTAGATGGTGACTCGGTTCTGTACACTGAGTGAACTTGGTCTGCGGTTTCTGCTAGCTTCTGTAGAGTTATATCTTTCTCGAGAACAGAAAGAGATTTTCTTAAATCTACAGGTAAGTTTTGAAACCATAGTTCACGTAAAACAGACTCATTCAGGGGTTGTTTCCCTTGAAGTTGCATCATGTGTCGTAACAGCTGAGAAGGTGTTTTGTCACCAATCTCTACTCCTGCTAACAATGTACGCAAATTTTGCTCATCTGATGCGGCTATTCTGTTGATCAACGCATTTTTCAGTGTGTTATAGGGGTCGGATTTTGGTTTATCATAAATGATATCGGCGACCTCTGTAGCAGCCTCGGTGGGTAAGTGTGCAACAACACAGTTGTGCATACTCTCCTGTTTAGTAATGCGTCTAAATTCGAAAATTGCTTCAGCTTGAGCGAACCATAGACGAGGATTATGCGTACCGAAAGGTGGAAGGGTGAAATTGAAAATATCAGAGCGGTGGGCTGTGTCGCTGAAGTTATTAGAAGTCATTGCAAAGAATTAGACTGAAAATATCAAAATATGGGGAGAATGTGCGAAAAAAAACTCGGGCTCACCAAAAATATGTAGTAGTCGGGCTCACCAAAAATATGTGGTAGTCGGGCTCACCAAAAATATGTAGTGGACCAGTCAAGTTAGTATACAAAACTCGCAATACCAAAATAAGCAATCTGACTCACTAACAGTTCTTTCGATCCACGTACATATAATCCGCAATCCTCCTTTGATAATTACTTGTTCTTGTAATGACTTCAATATTTCTACTCGCAATGTTACGTTCCCGAGACGGAATTCCCAAAGCCCAGATCGACCGAGAACGCGGGTAACGCACACAACAGAAGTATATTGTATTAAGTGATAAGTTGATTATGTACAAAATCGTATTCGACAGAAGAATTGTGTTCACTCAGTTATCGAACAAAGAATCGATCAAATGTGAGTAATAACGTTAACGGGAAATCGAAAAATCAATAGTACTATCGATCGTATGAGCGAACCGATATTGTCAGAACAAATTGAACTGAAGATATCAAAAACTGTACAATAGATTTTTACCAGAAAAATTGTTAAGTAAAAATAGTTTTGTACAAGCTCGACACATCTCCCCCCCTAGAGCGTTGGAAAAAAAAAAATGGAAACGCTCGAAACATTTTAAGTGAAGTAAGTCTCAAGTTTCTTTGGCCAAGTAACAATACGGCCAGATCGTGTGTGTTGGGTTCTTTTCAAGCAAGGACGTAAAGTCTGTGGGGAAGGACTGGGTATACTCATTGGTTGGGTGGGAGGGGTGGATTGGATGTCGGAAGCATTTTGTGGGATACAAGTGGGTACATTGACAACATCGCGATTTGGACTTTCAGTGTTTCGTAAGCTTCTGTTTGAGCTAGACGGCGAGGGTTGCACATACGCGACTTTTAGGCGATCAATGCTAATGTTGTCAGGGGTTCCGTTTTTATCTATCTTAAAGTATTTGGGATGACGCTCAAGTACTCTGTACGGACCGCTGTAAGGTGGGATCAAGGGCTTCTTTACACTGTCGACCCTCACAAAGACAAACTCGCATGATTGGAGGTCTTCATGCACTTGTTTATCGCGATGCGATTTCCTTGGCTGTTGATAGCGCAATGTCCGCATGTGGCGCTTAAGATCTTCGATGTACTGACTAGTTGGTGTGAAGTCGTGTTCACGAGAGTCAATGACCATTTCACCCGGTAAGCGCAGTGTTGTGCCATAAACTAGTTCTGCTGTTGAACACCCGAGATCTTCTTTCACTGCCGTTCGTAATCCTAACATGACAAGCGGTAATGAGACTGACCAATTTTGTGTATTCCCGTGAGCAATGAGGGCAGCTTTCAGTTGTCGGTGAAAGCGCTCGACTAGACCATTCGCGCAAGGATGATAGGCTGTGGTACGAATGTGGTCGGTGCCCAGCAGTTGGTTTAACTCTCGAAAGAGTGCTGATTGGAATTGAGAACCACGGTCAGTTGTAATGACTGAAGGAACGCCGAATTGTGATATCCAAGATTCGATTAATGCTTCGGCAACCGTTTTTGCCTCGATGTCTTTCAAGGGCCTTGCGACAGGCCATCGCGTAAATCTGTCAACACATGTTAGGATGTAAGAATGATTGCGTGAGGGTGGCAGTGGTCCAACTAAATCGACATGAATATGGCTAAATCTTTCGTCTGGTGCTGTAAAAGTACCATAAGGTTAGATAGTGTGGCGGTGAACTTTTGCACGTTGACAATGAATGCATGAACGCGACCAAATTGAAATGTCGTGATTCATTTTTGGCCACACGAAACGGTCAGAGATTAACTTTCTAGTAGCGCGAATACTTGGATGTGAAAGATCGTGTATTTGGTGGAATATTTCGCGACGTAATGTTGCTGGTACAAAAGGTCTAGGGGTTCCTGTGGATAGATCGCATGTTATAGACATGGAGGAGTCAGGAATTGGGATCTCGGTTAGCGTCAACGATGAAGATTTCCGAATTTGTGGTAACTCCTGGTCGGTAAGCTGAGCTTCTGCGATTTTTAGTGATTGGACGTCGCTGGTAATAGAATTGAGGTGACCACGGGATAGGGCGTCGGCGACAACGTTATCTTGGCCTGAGACATGTCGGATGTCGGTGGTAAACTGTGCAATGAAGTCCAGTTGTCGAATTTCTCGAGCCGAATAGCGGTCAGTGTTAGAAAGCAGGGCGTAACAGAGTGGTTTATGATCAGTTAAAACCGTGAATTCTCGCCCTTCAAGTAAATGGCGGAAATGACGGATGGCATAATAGATTGCAAGCAATTCTCTGTCAAACGTACTGTAGCGAACCTGAGCTGGTTGCAGTCTCTTTGAGAAAAACGATAATGGGTAAAGTTCTCCATTGCGACTATATTGCAAAGTTGCACCAATCGCTTCGTTAGACGCGTCCGTGTATAAAAATAGTCTGATATTAGGATCGGACGGTAAGTGATTCAGCAACGTTGCCTGGCTAAGCGCATTTTTAATGCGTTCAAAAGCAGTTTTAGCTGAGTCTGTCATATTTAACGAGCGTTTGTTGTTGCGGAGTAAATCCGTCAATGGTTGAATTAGCTCGGCACAGTGAGGAATGAATCGACGGTAGTAATTCACAAGACCAAGGAAACGACGGAGTTGTCGTATTGATTCGGGTAATGGGTAGTCTTTTATGGCGAAAACCTTTTGTTCTAATGGCCTGATACCTTTGGAATCGACTTGATGTCCAAGAATTTCAAGTGATTCGACGCCAAATACGCATTTATCGGGATTTACGACTATGCCGTACTTCGACAGTTGTGAAAAGACGCGATGTAAATGTTCAGAGTGTTCAGTGGGCGATTTACTAGCGATGAGTACGTCATCGATGTGAACGAAGACGAAATCGAGACCCAAGAAAACTTGATCCATGAACCGTTGGAATGTCTGTGCTGCGTTGCGCAGACCGAATGGCATTCGAACGAATTCGAAAAGTCCGAATGGTGTGGTTATGGCTGTTTTGGGCACGTCTTCTGGTTCCACTGGTATCTGGTTATAGGCACGCACCAAGTCAAGTTTGGAAAAGATGGTCTTTCCTTCAAGTGCCAGGGCAAAGTCGTGGATGTGTGGTATAGGATACCTATCTGGAACAGTAATTTTGTTCAGTGCTCTATAATCACCACAAGGGCGCCATGCACCATGTTGCTTCTTTTCGACCATGTGGAGAGGTGAGGCCCATGATGATTTTGATGGACGAATGATGCCCAATTCCATCATATGCTCGAACTCTCGTTTAGCAATGGCCAATTTGTCTGGTGCTAACCGTCTTGGTCGAGTGAAGACTGGGGGACCGCGTGTTTCGATATGGTGTCTAACGTCGTGTTTAATTGCATTATTCGGTGAGTTTGGGCGGAAAACTTCTGGGAATTCAGACAATAAGCTGCTATATCGTTCTGGAATATTCGGTGGTAATACGCGAATAGACTGTATCGCAGAATGGCATGGTTTTCCTAGGGTTTTTAACTCTGTCAGGTTGTCGATAAGTTTACGGGACTTCAAATCGACGGACAAGTTAAAGTGGGTAAGGAAATCTGCACCTAATATAGCGCTTCTTACGTCTGCAACGGTAAAGATCCAACGGAAATCACGTCTGAGGCCTAGGTTTAAAGTTAGTGAACGTTGGCCGAACGTGGTGATCTGCGTACCGTTTGCCGCCTGTAATGTCAATGAGGTTTTGTTCTTGCGTTCCTGTGGTGTGGGCGGGATTACACTTATCTCAGCACCCGTATCAACGAGAAAACGCAATTTATTCGAACAATCTGTGACATAAAATAGGCGACTAATGTTGTTGCCAGGTGATGTCGTCGCTGTTACTGCCTGGCGTTGAAGTTTCCCTGGTTTGTAAAGTTTACAGGATGGCAAGCACTTTCTAGCCTTTGAGCCGAATCGTCGGTGATAATGACATAGGCTGTGCTCGCGTTGGTAGCGGTCTCGGGATGTACTTCTGTTTAAAGTGCGCGTTCGACTGCGGCTAAGTCTGGATGGTCGATCGTTGAACATCTTTGTTAGGGCTGAAATCTGTGAGGTCAATTCAGCGACTTGTTGCTTAAGCTCTTGTACTTCAGTCTCCACCACGGGCTTTAATGTGACTTCTTGCAGGATAGATGGTGACTTTGTTCCGTAAACTGAATGAACTTGATCTGCGGTTTCTGCTAGCTTCTGTAGAGGTATATCTTTCTCGAGAACAGAAAGAGATTTTCTTAAATCTACAGGTAAGTTTTGAAACCATAGTTCACGTAAAACAGACTCATTCAGGGGTTGTTTCCCTTGAAGTTGCATCATGTGTCGTAAGAGCTGAGAAGGGGTTTTGTCACCAATCTCTACTCCTGCTAACAATGTACGCAAATTTTGCTCGTCTGATGCGGCTGTTCTGCTGATCAACGCATTTTTCAGGGTGTTATACGGGTCGGATTTTGGTTTATCATAAATGATATCGGCGACCTCTGTAGCGGCTTCGGTGGGTAAGTGTGCAACAACACAGTTGTACATACTCTCCTGTTTAGTAATGCGTCTAAATTCGAAAATTGCTTCAGCTTGAGCGAACCATAGACGAGGATTATGCGTACCGAAAGGTGGAAGGGTGAAATTGAAAATATCAGAGCGGTGGGCTGTGTCGCTGAAGTTATTAGAAGTCATCGCAAAGAATTATAGACTGAAAATATCAAAATATGGGGAGAATGTGCGAAAAAAAAATTCGGGCTCACCAAAAATATGTAGTCGGGCTCACCAAAAAATATGTAGTGGACCAGTCAAGCTAATATACAAAACTCGCAGTACAAAAATAGGCAATCTGACTCACTAACAGTTCTTTTGATCCACGTACATATAATCCGCAATTCTCCTTTGGATATTCCTTGTTCTTGTAATGACTTCAATATTTCTACTCTCAATGTCACGTTCCCGAGACGGAATTCCGAAAGCCCAGATCGACCGAGAACGCGGGTAACGCACACAACAGAAGTATATTGTATTAAGTGATAAGTTGATTATGTACAAAAATCGTATTCAACAGAAGAATCGTGTTCACTAAGTTATCGAACAAGAAATCGATGAAATGTGAGTAATAACGTTAACAGGAAGTGGATAAATCAATAGTACTATCGATCGTCTGAGCGAACCGATATTGTCAGAACAAATTGAATTGAAGATATCAAAAACTGTACAGAAAAATTGTTAAGTAAATAGGGGTGTACAAGCTTCAAACCTCCTCTCCTTAGATCATATAAATATTATACACGCTAGATAATTCACATAATGCTATTGCTATCTCTCCTTAGATCATATAAATATCATTCACGCTAGATAATTCACATAATGATTGAAGAGTAAATCGTGGCACGCAATCATTTTATCAAAATAATTTTGAGCAATTACTCACCTCGATCTATCATCCTCAAGCAGATCGCGTCATTGTACTGTCGCTGAAATTTTCGCGAATTCGATGTTCACATATACGATGAATTTAAACGTTCTCCTGTCTCACATGCACAATCCATCGAATGTCTATAATATATGAAAATGAAATAACGTGTTTCCATTGACACCTCAAAAATGTATCTGTCGAATTATGTCTTCGTAATAGCTTACATTGATTTATCTTTTGTGATCCATACTGCGATCCGCCCGAGTGAAATCTTTTTTATTTTTATCTAGCATTAGTCTGCTTAAATATTTTGTTCACAAGCTACTGAGATTCAATGTTACGAAAAACAGAACTCACCGATATCTCAAGCATCCGTCAGCGTGAACCGTCTGTGTCTGAACTCAACTGAGCAGTTGGTTTCTACTCCCCGACTCACAAAATGAGCATGATGTTGTATTGAACGAAAAATAAGTTTGCTCTGTGATGATTACTCAATACTCTCATGTCCGCTGCAAATCGATAATGCGGTGGTCGATAAACGCGTGACGGAAATCAATCAATCGATAGCTGGGCTCGGAAACGCTCAAATCCATCTGGGTGCGCTGAACGCGGTTGACAATGCATTCAACATTGATTAGAAGATTGTGATAATAAATATGTCTAAATGCATTTATAAAGCGATAAGTTATCGTAAATAAGAGATAGCTGAAACAAGCATCGTAGCGCGTTAATTAAACTGCACCAATTGCTGTTCGCGAGAAACAAAGAGAATCACGGTAGTTGAATATAATTGAGACCGATTGGGAATCCTTATTCATGGAAAGAAAGTTTGTGATGAATCGGTTAGAGTAATTTTTTTAATGTTAGCTTTCTGACACAGAAGCTTCGTTAAACCAATGGTATCTCATATGTACCTCAAACCCGCATCTGTGTCGATTGACGTACGATATACTGTCATTCTTAGCTTGCCGTTGTCTTTCTGTGCGAGACCTTCCGAGAATGGAAGTCTCCCTTTCATAGACCCAGTTTCTTTTGTAACCAATATTTTGGATCAAAATTATTAAGATAACTATGAAACGCTTCGAGTCTGTTGCGCTTTATGATGATGGATGTATCTTCGACATAGCGCCACCATATCTTTGGTTTTAAAACTTCGTTTTTCAAAGCTAGCTCTTCGAAATACTCCATGTACATATGCGCTAGCACCGTGGAAATAGGTGACGCATTTTGTTTGTATAGCTGCCCAGTAAATAACGTGTGGCTCATATTTAGACAAATTGCTACACCGTTGACTCTTTTTTGTACATTCAGGTTTGTACGATACTTCAAGGTCGTATCAGAAATGAGTGACTTCCTTGGCAACGTTAAAATGCTGGTAGTGTCGACATTGTGGAATCCTTATATGGAAAGACTTCACGCAAAGGCGGTCAAAATAAAGGCTGGGGCAAATGCGCTGAACAAGGTGGGTGGGGCGGATATCTCAAACATCTGGCGTTCGGTTCTGCAGCGGATAATGATTAACGTGCATAACGCATAATGCATACGCAGTCAAAGCAAGCAGCCTTATCGGTCAGTGGATATTGTTCACACATGCACTGACAAAGCAATTAAGCGATTATACAAGATGCAGCTTGCAACGATTACCGTGGGTGCACACGGATTACGCGAGTAATAGGGACCGCGGACGTTATTAGCACGTGCATAATAAAAATAATCAATTCGGGGTTTAACACACGTAAGGGGCGGATAATTTTGCCTTGATCTAGCCTGTCTACCTTAGGTAATGTAGGTTTGATCAGGTAATTGCAATTGAAACCTGAACCCTGTTCGTGCTGACACCAAAGATTTTTACGAAACTTCTGTGTCAGAAGCGAAATGCTACCAAAAATATGCTCTAATCAATTCATCGCAAACTTTTTTTCATAAACACGAATTATGATTTACCTGAAAGTGCTGTCAGGCTTATGCGAGAAATATTATCGTGTCGTCCCGGTGTATTCAAAAGCCGTAATCCCGCGAGGTTGCAAAATGTTCGATTTTCTGAACATAAACAATTATTAATCAGAGTATTAACTAATAGTGAATACTAAAAGCATTTAGGTGATCGTAACAGACTACAAATAGGACCAGCTTAGTGTTCAGCAATCGATCGGAATATGTTTGGGATGGTTCGGGGTATGGAATGTTTTGTAAAGTAAGATTAGGTCTGCAATCGATTGGAATATGCTTGGGATCGATCGTGTATTCATAATGCTGAGAAATTTGAGTGGAATCGGTTAGAGTAGTTTTTGGGTAACGTTTCACTTCTGTAACAAAAGCTCGTCATAAAAAATCAGAGATTGGCGAGATACAGTTTGTATATCTTACGTAAAATGTACATCTGAAGCGATACGTAGAATCTTGAACCAGGCGGCCATACGTGTGACTTATAAGAAAGGGAAAATTATCCGTTCGGTTCTGATGCGCCTCGAGGAAAAGACACCTTCATCTAGCGTCACGAACAGCATCTACAGAATCAACTGTAAGCACTGTTCGGGTGTTTACATATGGCAGTCTTCGAGGGAAATTCACACTAGAATCGAAGAATACCGAAAGCGTGTCCGGAAACAGCGCCGGGATGCGAGGGATTATCAATCCCTAATTCGTGATTCCGCCTTGGCGGAGCACCTTTTAGATACGGGCCACAGCGTCGATCTAGACAATGTGGAAATATTAAGATGCGGTATAAAACCGTATAGCGAACGCCTACATGCGGAGGCGGTTGAAATTGCAAAGGCGGTCAATAAGGTGCATGGAGTAGAAATCTCCATAATCTAGCGTTCGGCACTGCTGCGACGGTAAATAGTTATTATTCACCTTATACCTACCAGTTAATTAGATTGTTGCTTTTCTTCAAAAATAGGTTAACCTTGACCTCTTTAGTTATGTACTTTTACGCATGTGGACCGCCGTGTCAACTGACCTTGACCGTGTTCACCTGTATCAGATTGACAAGGATACACGCTAGTAGGAAAATCGACCACTGATCCTGGTAATTCCCACGAGACGTGACACACACTAGATTCAGGAATTTATGGTATAAAAAGCTCGTAGCTGTACAACTGTCATGATCAAAAAATACTCCGGGTTTCAGCTTCGTAGCGTTGTTAACAGTTCGATAAAGCAATTGGGATTTCGCTGCATTCTTACCACCAGCTGAAGCTGGTGATATTTTTGTCCTCTCGGATGAGATTTGTGACTTGATTCCGCAATTCGCGAAAGTTTGCCCACGTCGAATCGGTTCTGGCAACCTTGTGAATAGCCCATGCCAAATTTCGCTTTGTCAACCATTTTCTAGTCCTACTGCGAATTCTGAATTGTCGTTCTTTGCTATTATGTTTCGGGACATGTTCAGAATTGAAATGTATCATGTTGATTATGTAATCTGTCAGGGTTGTGCAATGCGAGTTCGGATCACTAAAATTTATATTATGTTCATCAAAAACTACCATTGTTTCCATCAAACCAATGTAATCAACTTTTGTATTTCGTTTTGTTTGCTTTACAATTCTACTGGCGTTGCACACATATTGAAATAGCAGAACGAGGTGGTCGCTTTGACCCAGCGGAGGGTGATACTAAACATCTTGAACGGCTGTGGCATTTAACATCCTTCGGGAGATTCCTATGGTTATCTTTCCAGTTAGCCCTAATTGATTCCATCATACCTTTCGTTAAAAATGTTACTTTCAGAGGTTTTGGCCCGTCACCTTTATAGTTTGGTGACCGAGGTATTCTAAAAGTGTCCACCACCACTGACTCGTGAGCTCCGATGATGTCGGCAACGCAGAGCCACTGTTTATAATCGTGGTGCTGTATTTCACTTCCCGAAGTAGTGTTAGTTTTTTCGGGAACAAAAAGAAAAACAACACTGCGTTGATCAGATATGTTCGCATTGTTTAAATTTCCTTTCCTCTCCTACCACGGAATATCGGCATGTATGCGACATTTAGTATGTGAACATGTACTGAGCAAATAAGAGTTTAGAATAACGTCTTCCATCTCTTTTTAGCTTTTGGAAGTTATTCTTAATAAACGTGGTTCTTCGAGATGAGGAGAATTGGGGTGCCGACTTAGGCAGGTTATTGAATGAGGCAGTAAGATTCAAGATTCAAGATTCAAGATTTATGGTTGAAAAAGCAAATTGCTGTACAGTACCATAGGATATACGTATAAAAATTTAAAAAAATCGTTACTTGTATGATCATATCCGTGTTCTTCATAAATGGAGCAAAAATAATCCTCAATGGCGACACAGACTGAGGGAAAAAATCTTTGGATGGACGGTAGTTCCGTGCGTTAAAAAATACAGACATCAATAGGTAGGGGCCAACGCAGTAGTTCTCAACATAAAGTTTCGTAACCTTTGTTTGAAGATGTGCTCGTTCGCCGAGGTAACAATATCTGTCGGCAATCTATTCCACAAGAAGCATACACGAACAGCGA
Source organism: Atriophallophorus winterbourni (assembly GCA_013407085.1). NCBI lineage: Eukaryota > Metazoa > Platyhelminthes > Trematoda > Plagiorchiida > Microphallidae > Atriophallophorus > Atriophallophorus winterbourni. The sequence continues at coordinate 2 of JACCGJ010002703.1, read as the reverse complement.
AG
>JACCGJ010002701.1:0-16360 GCA_013407085.1 Atriophallophorus winterbourni | reverse complement strand
TGTGTATTGGGAATGGCGAGAAGCCTTAGAGTACATTGAAGGGTATGAGAGAATATCAAATTATCATAGGGGTGCAGGGCAATAAAAGTTTGGTAACCATTGCTACAGGTGATCCTAAATTGCTTAGAACGTTTTTCTTTAAAAACTTGTAAAATGTAATACAGCCGTGGAAGCTTTGTAAAAAATGAATTGATATTAAATAGACTTTTGAAACAGCAGCTGAAAAGTGTGGCTTTAAGCGTTTCTGTTTCTTTCACAGTAAGAATACAAATTTTGGCGGTAAGCAATCTAATCTGCTGTACGTAAACATTGAGTAATTTTAACACTTTTTACCGTTCTGGCTGATATCAAATGACAAAAAGACAATCGTAGCCGAAGATGATGGAATGTCGTCAGCCCTAATCGAATTCTGTGTTATAGATAATTATGCATTACTTTGGCAACATTTGCTATTTAAAAAGGAAATATATGTCACAGTGATTTCTCAATTCATGAATGAAAGCTGAGACAGCAAAAATGCCGGTGTAGAATTCTTAGAATAATTGTATATAAACGGAATGCGATTTAAAATCGACAAACCTTCAATTATCAGTAAACAGATGATGTTCGATATCTGCGAATCAATCTAAAAAGCTATATCAACAACGGACACGTGCAAATATCAAACTGCTCAAAAACTATCCTATCATTCTGAAATGATTAAATCATTCCAAAACAATTTTACACCCTGTCACCATCGGCAATTCATCTTGGCCTCGAATCGAGACGTGTCAATGCCTCATTTTTGTTCGGGAATGTTCGCTTTGTATTCAAATCACATTATTTATAACATTAACAATATGTGCTTAGAGCTAATGTAAGAACTTGATTCTGTTAGAAATAAAGCCATGAGTTTCTACTCGCAAATCCTTCTCCAACCTTAGACAGACAGTTTCTCTAGCGTTCCATTCATCTGCCTGTAGATCAGTGTTAAAGATGTCAAATTGCGCGTTAAATGGAGGGATATTTTATATCATTACTGGTGATCATTATTAAAATATATCATTAAATTACTTCATATACTAGCCTAAGTTTTACCAAAACTTTTGTGAGTATGTTCTAACCAATTTATAAACGGAAAAGCTACCTCAAATTTATAAATGTTCACTGAATGCGAAAACACACTCAGTGAATCACGAGGCTCATCACAAATAATGTCAACACACTCTGTTATTCGTAAAATAAACTACTCGACAAGAAGAAGAATAATCGCTAATGTAATATCATAAATCGGCAATGCTCCTTTTACAGTGGCGAACTTACTAGAATAACGTAACACAAGTTTTCCATTCCCTGAGTTCCCAGACGGATCGACAATCCAAGCGGGACGTAAACTCGCGCTCACGGTAGCTAAACAAGTTGCCAGACAACAGAGCACTACGATCAACATGTCTACAACAAAGAGTTGGATATTCCACTCGGAAAACTTGGACTCTTCTGATGTAGCATGGTATGAGTCTACTAGCGTACTGTTCAATTTCAGTGGAAACCGTGAAGTTTGTATCCAGTGTGAATCAACGTAACACAAATGTGTAAATACTTGCATCCTATTGGTGGAATTTTCATGGGTGGCAGCCAATGAAAATGAGATTCGCTAAAGCGGAAGTAGTCCGTGCATTTTTCTTAGATGTCAGAAAAATCTGTCTGAAATTGTTCATCGAGTCGGTTTTATTACCGAATGTTGCATTAAAATACAAAAATCAATTCACATATTGCTGGTTTCACCATTGTCATGCTTTGAGTTAACAGATTTGATTCATTTAACAGTCGCTTGGAGATTCATCTTTTTCCTTAAATGCTCTCCTGATTATAGCTAGAAGAAAGGTGATGTTGATTTTCCAGTAGAATAAATATCAACATGTTGAAACATATATTTGGGAAATTACATAAAACTTGCTTGATTTTATTATGTAATCGGTAAAGAAGATCAGTTAAGGCTATTTACTGCAAAACTCAAAATTTCCCAACCAGATTTGATCAAAATACAGTACAATAATAGATTATAGGACCTGATCACCCAAATCTAGAAAGTTATATTAAACGGCTATTTACTAAGAGACCAAATCGTATTCTCATATGCAGCCCAATGCAAGAGTCGGCTTATATAACAGTGCATTTTGAATGAATATCCATATGGATTGACAAAATAGTTGATTGAAATTGGGGCAAAATGTGATCCTACTGCAATTATATTTTTCCGGAGCAATCGTTGCTATGATTTTCGATGGACAGGAAAACCTTACGCCTACATCAAAATACGATTGCAAAAAATATGTATAAAACACAATGCACATTGGATACACAAAGTAAGTGTACTCGGTTGGTATGTTTTAATGTATTTTCGAATAATAAACCGCCGATGACACACTTTTGATTTTTGGCGCTACTGAATTAGTATATCAATATAATTTAAATAATTAATCTGTGAATATTTTGGTATTATTGACCAAATCAAATTATTCCCGCAAATTCATTTAATTTCATTAAATTGCGACGGTAATAATACAGATTTTCTTGTCCATCGGTCACCTACCAGTGCGCTGGTAAAACATATGTAGTCCAGTATTTTGACGATGATTTAAAACGAATCAAAATTAGAATGCACATTTTTTATTTGACCCTGGAAAGGTAGCGGCGATAAAAAATGGAACGGTGTCCTTGATGGACGATGCATTAGTGCTTAATACTGTTTTATTATTCAGTAAATTTTTTCATCAAATACCAAAATTAAAATAAATAAAAATTTATTAAAGAATACCACACTCTTATAATAATCTCTCTAAGCAAACGAGTATTGTTGATAAAACTTGGAAAAAAGTGTTTACATTATATGTTTCCTAAAGTGAGAGCGCACTAAAAAAAATAATCTCTCTAGACATCTGGGACAATCAGCACAGCAAACAGTGCCAGAGCATGAAGAACGAAAGTTTCCGATTAAAGCAATTTCATACTTCGAAACATTCGCGTTACTTATTATATTTGCATGAGAACGCTTAGAATGATAAGCAGCCTTTTAACACGAACAGAGGAATAACATCAATTTCGCGGTTGAAACAAACCGGTGTACATTATCAACGACTCGAAGGGTAACGGTTGGTACGAAATCTTGCGTGAGTGTTCAATAAGAATATATCGTGTTCACAGCTTTTCCACTGTTTCAAGGCTCACTGAACCTGATCTTACTGTATCCGCCTGATGACGGCAAACAGCCAGAAACCGGTAGTGGTGTGTAAGGGATGGGGATGTGAGCACCACAATACATTAATATAATTCATGTTTTACAGATACGCAATTGTGTGATTCTTTGCCACGTGTGTGATGCTAGCGTTTGCTGAGCTGTTTGGATTCGGAGTGGATGGGATTTCATTGAAGATTTTGTCGAACGTGAAATAGACGTTTTTATGGCCTGATTAAATTAAACACGTTTCCGTTTAACTAATCAACCTTTGGTCTCGCTGAAACTTTGCGTACCATGAAATATATTTTCCAATAAAATTTATCTTACTTTAAAAAAACATTTCGTATTCTATAGTAATGAAATAAGGGATTGGAAAACTGTGTTCATAAATCTTTCAATATTTACCGGGTATTCCGGTTGTATGCAACATTTTTGTGTATAAATGAGAAGATGCACGAATTCGTTGGTAATCTCTAAACGAATACTTGAAATGATTGTTTAGCTGTTTAAAAATTCTAACTCAAATAATAATAAGTCTAGTACTTTTTCAGTGTGTTGTTTAGCACGGTTGTTTTCAGCTACCTTAAATCCAAACAGATAATACAAACTCGAAGTTTTATCCCTGATTCCATGCAATGTATAATTTCGGAAATCAGCCATGGAGAAGCACAAGTGTGATGGGTGAAGAACTGTTCTAGATTTCATATCAATATTTTCAATTATCGAACTTGGAATCAGTGATTTCCGTTGCATCGGCATGTCCTTCGAACTCGTGAATAGGACAATGAATTTGTTTTTATATATATTTGGCTTCAGCTTATCGAGCATTTTTGGTTTCCTGGCCCTCCGGAAGATATTTTTGTCTCCCGGGAAAATTTGGATTGAATGTGTTTTCATTTAAAGCTTAAATCGCAATGAATGATACATTTGTGTTAATAATAGTGATAATTCAATTCCAAAATCAGAAGTTTTGTTCCAAGGATTTGCGATGCTTTTAGATCATTTTATATCAAAAATCCATCTTTTATGCTGCTGTTTGACCTTCATGTTTATTGTCAATAGTGAATTGAGCCAACTTGTTATAACAAGGTGATAAAGTATCTTTCATTTAGAAGAAAAATATTACTGTTTGAAGAACGAATCCTTGCGGAAAATATGATGAAATATGATGAATCCGTATCCCAAGGTTTATTCGTATTTTTTGAGCTGTTTTCTAGAAAATCTTTTTCTGGAGCTTTATCGAAAGTAAATTTCCAATGGCTTCTGAAATCCATATAAAGTTCACAGTAAATTGCCTACATGCAGTAAAATGCGGCGACAAGTTTCTCGAATCATTCGAGCGCTTTAGCGAATTTGATATGCAATAACATCTTTGTAACGATTCTTTGCTAGAAATTCCTTTGCTTAAAAGATGTTGAACCATTTCTGCATCTATGATGCGTTTGAAAATTTTGGATAGCAAAAAGAGAAGTGTCATAGGCCTGTTATGACATACTTCAAAACGCCAAACCATTCGCTCGGTAGCCTTCCGGTGTGGAACCAATTACACTTCAGATAAAGGTCCAACAATCTGTTCATGACAGGTGTCAAGCACTATTGAAACGGTTTCGTCTGGTCCAAGTGATTTTCGGAGAGTTAATTTGGAGTAATCAATACATCACTCGCATTCGCTCCATAATTCTGATTGAAAGTTTGTTGCATGTTATATATATCGTCTGAAGTATAACAAGTTAACGTAATGGTAAAATAATAATATATTTTGTGTTAATTTAGTGTCAATAAGGTAAGAAATATTGCGCGTGGTTATAGGTACCGTTTTGTTTGAGGTATATCCTAACTCTCTTTATAATACTGCTATTGATCTTTTTATCTAGCTTTCTATTTTATAAAGTTAAAAATGCTTACGAAATAATTTCGAACGTTTCTAATATGTGAGTGACGTACAAAGCTTTGTAGCAATAATGAAGATTAATTTTACTTTATTCGTTCAATGTTTCAATCGTTTGTTAACATAGTAGTTGAAATATTAGTGTGTATCGCGACTAGCAACCAGCCGTGCTTTTATAAAATAACAAAGGTACATCGTTTACGTGGTTGAAAATTATACCGAACTAATTTATCTCTAACATTGAGCATTTGTCGTTTACAACGTATGTAGATTGATTTCACACGTTGTGTTCTGAAATAGAAAAGTTGTTTGTGTCTTACCTGACCGAAACGTGTTCATCGTCTGCAAAATCGCGTCTTGAAATGATCAATTCTTCAGGTAATAACACAAAAAATACGGATTTGGCATTTAACCATCAGGAATATTAGATACACCAGAATTTTAGATAGGTTCAATTTTAGAAGCATAAGAATCAGAGGCGTGAGTAAAGATATTTGGCACGAAAACGTTTATTCCTGGATTAATGAAACGTGTAGCAACAATACTTCAATGATCAACGTACGTAGTGGATATATCTCAATCGATCAATTATATTGAAATGGCAAGTCGGTTATGTGCTCGTATCTTTTTAAGTGGGATGTTCTGCTGTCAAGTATTACACTTGAGATATTTATATCATATAATTTTGTGGAAAGTTTGATGAAACATTTATCACATAAAATTTCGTATGTTATAACGGACATCTAGTTTTCGACGTAAGAGGATTTAAATATTTTAATAAGTATTAAAAAGCTTTATTTTAAATATTTGAAATTTCATCTTTGCGTTAATGTTCAATTGGACTAGTTGATGTTGGCCTCTATCGCTTAATGTCTACCGTGGATGTAGATAACAAAAGCATGATAGTTTCATACTCTGCATCTATTAGGATGAATAAAAACTCTCTCCTGCAGCGCACACGCTGATGGTCAGTGCTCCGTGGATTGGCGTCAGTAAAACGCATGCTTTATCTGTTCTTTATGTCTAGGCAAGTAGATCACTTAAGGGACCATAGTTGTGGTTCACTTGCATTTGAAAACGCCCGTTTCATGAACTTTAAACATGAATTTGGTATATCCTGACCACAGTGTATCATGCTATATCATATATTCATTAAAATGCAGCAAGTATTTTTGCAAAGGTCTTAAAACTCGCATTGAAATTTCCACAGACTGAGCGGTATATTCCCAGGCACGAAACCGGTCGTTCTGTGTGAGTTGGAGATGCATGCAAATAAGCTTTTTTATTCATGGTCATGGCTTAAAACCTAGTCTATATGAAAGGGGGCTCGTGTGATTGAACAGGTTGGTCGTACTAACATTACCCAACACTGGCATACGAGCGCAACTAGTTTATCATTCTTCCACTGTTTCAAGCGCATGCGGATCCTGATCATACTGTCCCTCCCTGGTTAGTGCAAACAGCACGAAAACGGGCGACGGGTGTGTGTGATAGAGATGTTACTAAATGAGGCCATTTAAGAGATTATATTTTTCCGCTACAACGGTTTATCACGATTTTTAATGTAGTAGAAGAAAAACTTGAGTGATTTGATCTGTGGAACTTACAGCCGAGGTCTAATTTGACAAAAACAAACGCGCTTTCTAGCTTGCACTTTCAAAAGCTATCCGAGAAATTTGAAATTTGAAATATTCCATGTATCATGATCAAAATCGGTTCAATTCAATATATATATATATATATATATATATATATATATCGTTTATTAGGTCTGCAAAAATCTGACTGACTTTCTATATTATTTACATGCCCGACATTACCTTGCAAGTTTTATGAAACTTTTAAAGTTCGTTCACTGCCAATCCGTCGAACTTACCATCATGTAAATCCGAAGGATATTTTTCACCATATAATGTTTAATTATCTGAAAAATACACACAATTTATGAAAGCATCCCGAAAGCCGTTGCGATTATTTTTCAATTAATCATTATGCATATCTGTGAACAGATTATTGCATTCAATCCACCGTAAGAGCTGATTATTCAAGACAAAATTCAGTTTACAGCATTTTCTATTCATAACGATTGGTAGAATAATGTGACAGTTGGTATTTTCAAAATGATGCTATTTAAGCTCACGCAAATCGGAAACAAATTAATATCGATTGTCTTTTATGAAATCATTCATTTGACAAACATCAACCTTATTTCCATACACAACATTGTAATTAGAGTGATAATCTTAGTTTGAGGTTAAAAATTTAGTAATAAAAGACTCATAATACATTATCACCTTAGCCCACGCACTTTGAAAAGCATCCACAAGTCACAAGTCAGGAACTGAACTGGAAAAATCACGAACTAGAAGTAGGAAGATCAATTTATATTTGAAGAAGATTCACGATAAAAGAAATGAAGCTAATGGCATTTTCTCAAGTGTTTAGTATTGCGCTAAACGTGGATTTTGGTTTCAAAATTTTGTATCCCGAAGCTAAAATCAGCTTACAGAGCATTAAGCGAAATTCGTCTAGTGTTTCATTATGTTAGTCACATACCAGTTAATTGACAAGGATTCGTCCAACAACTTGTAGTCTTTATCACGAACATTTATCGTGATTGTAAATGTAAAGATTCAGTGCAGTGCAACCTGCATAGAAATTTAAAAATGATAAAAAAATTTCTTGAGTTCGGATTTCAATTTTTAGAATAGCTGTTCTTTTTTACACACAGGATTTAAGAAATGGCTTACCCTAATGGATTTGATTAAAACTCTGAGAAAAATTTGACGTTGATAGTTCAGAGGATTAAAGGCGCTCTTAAGCACAAAATACAGGTAGAGAAAAATTCTTAAACTATGGTGGATATACATTCTGTACCCTCACTTTAAAAAACAATTTCTGTGTAGTGCATTTGTTAGTACTAACAGTTAAACAGCGTTCATATCTCTTCAAGTGAGTTCAATGTATTTATTGGTGTGGAAATGACTTACCTCAACAGTGACCAGAGATGGGGAATAATTAAAATCAAAGAAAATGATACTCTGTACGCTGAAATGAGACTACGTCGTGGATAAGGATTCCGGAAACGAATGAATGGATGAGAAATTGTCTAGTCGTAAAATCGCGCAGGCAGAGAATCAGACACAAACTGAATATTCATATTATTAGAATATTATTAGAATTGAATCTGAAGGTAAAAAGTTATAAAAGGATATGCAACTTTATCCTTGGATGTCATTGGTAAATAAGGTTAAAACAAAGAACCATGATGTTCAAGTAGCGAATCATGAAGGGCTTGCTAGCTAAGCACTAGAGGCGCTTATATACGACCAATATTTGTAAGTGGCCTGTAAGAGATCGGGATGTGAGTACAACAAAATACTGGACATTCGTAAATGCTTTGGGTGCTTGGCAGATAAACAATTTGTGATTCTCTATTTGAACATTGCGGATCTTTGCAAGAACTCAATTTAAAAGTGGAATACAAGGATAACTATGTTAACCACTTTACCACTGCTTCAAAGCTAAGTGGACCTGATCTTACTGTCTCCAAGTGATGACGGATAACTGCCAGAAACCGCTTGTGGTGTGTAAGTGATAGGAATGTGCGCACCACCAAAGTTTAAAGTATATGTTTCGCAACAGGAAGTATTTTTACAATAGAATAACGTCTGTATTAATAATTGACTGTAAAATTCGAACAAATTATTTCAGCTATCCTACAGACAGCTTGTTATGCATACCGGGACATACCGTATTTGACAGATTCACTGTAGTTGTTTGAGATCCTTCCTGATCCAAATCGAATGTTAAAACTAAATCTACATGATTTTACCCAAGGACTGATACGGAGTGACCTTCTGTTGGCATTCAAAATATTTCATACTGAGAACCATCCTCTTAAACGTTTGCTAAATCCCAATGGCCTTCCTCGAACACGGAAACATTCAAAGGCTTGAAGCACTTTCAATTGTCGATTTGATATCCGTCGAACTTTTTCTTGGTAAGAAGTTGTTTCACTTTTAATATTTCAGCTGAATTAATCACACGCTTTGAATCTGTTGCGTTTTCCGCTTCTAAACTCGATTAGTATCTGACGAACCATGCAGTATGTGGCTGTCGCTATTGATTTTTGAGAGATTTTGTAATTTTACTCCTTATAACTGTCATGCTATGGTTATTGTTAAGGTTAATGCTTTCTCTACCATAAAACCTTCTGAGTTCTGAGTTCTGACTAGAACTGCCTATTCAACAACTGTCTACAGAAATGTATTAGCCATCACTGGGAAGGTTTTAACAAAACATTTATAAAATTATCGCAAGATCTCGTCTGGACCACAGTCTTCTAAAACACGTTTAATCATATTCTCAGATTCATTGCAAAACGTCATTTCCAGATTTGTGTTAATATTCAATCATCAAAAATCTTCTCAAACACTGCATTTCTATCATTCATCTCTCGTTTGAAATTCCACGAAACTATAAATAATTTCATGCATGAAATTATCCTGTACGAGTGTTAGATTGTTCATTCGCAATGAGCCGAAAAGTTGTTTATTCACCCATGTGTATGCAACAAAGATTACCATTACCACTTGTCAGTGGAATAATAAAGAGCTGTATGCAAAATAAATTAGTTTCCATCAAGTTTACTTAAATCAACCGATAGATTTTGAGAGAATAGTTTATAAGCTGAAATTTTTGAATTTATTAGAGGTTTAATGTTGCAGACGTTGTGTTAACATTGTGTTTATTTATGCTGTAAATATTTATTTTTAAATCCTAATTGATTTCGTGTAAAACGGTATTATTTCACATGAAATATCATGACAATGTAAGCCACATCAATTTGAATCGTTTTGAGGAAAATTGTTAATAAAATGACACATGATGTTGCTTCTATTTTAACCAAGTTAGCCCGTATCGTTTGCTTCTTCAAATTAGTTCACAATGGTTGTTCAACTAATAATATGCTTCGACTTAGGGGTTATAATATGAAAGCCAGAATTTTCTGGTTTATTGAAATATTGTATGAAATCAAAGAGGCTTTCGTTCTAGTTATCATTGAAACAGTTCTTTTTCGGTCTCTAACCCTTAGCCCCATTTACGATAAGAATCAAAAATGGGGAGATGTTTCGAGCAATTCTCTTATCTGTGCTCTGAGAAGATCATATTTGTAACTCGTGGAGCTAAATCTGATGATGATATGTCACATGACAATATTCATGCCTTTCTCGATGAAACCAACTTAACAATCAAATGCCAGTTAAGATAAAGTCTCCTAGTGACAATAGAATCTTACAAAGACTCAATTAATACTGTATAACGCAATTATACAGCCACTTCAATAATTACTTCTTTATTGCTGGCAGGGAAAGTTTGTCCCATAAGACACGCGAGATTCCAATTCAAAGTATTTTAAAGTTTTAATGGTCTAAAAGCACATACTTTACAGTGAAAACAACAAAATTGTTTTTGAATGTGTCAAGTTCCCCAATGAACATGTTCAGGCTTGATGGACACAATTTGTGATACCACAGAGTTTCATATAAAAGAAACACCGACAGCCAAGAGGAACCTTCGACACTTTGATCTAGAATGTTAAATTTTTGATTTGTAGCCATGAGATTTGCTACCACGAGCGTCTTGCCGATGAAACAGGTGTTCAAGTACGATTTCGGGTATATCGTTTGCATACAATAGCACAAGTATTTGCCCCAAAGATGACCCTTGAGGTACGCCACTTTTCAACTTCTACCTCGCTGGATAGTTTCCTATCACCTCTAAACCTAATGACTCTAGCAGTCAAGTAATCCTATATATATTCCATTAATCTGCAACCGATCATGAGTTGCTCCAATTTTTTAAAACTGTCAAAAGCTTCAGATATATCAAAGTAACAAGCATGGATAAGGTATCCATTATTCACGGCTTGAGTCCAGGTATCATGAGTTATGAGGAGATTGGTGTGGCAGGAGTGTCTTGTCCTGAATCCGTGCTGTGCGATATAAGGAAGCTTACTTTGTTCCAAATGTTTGATAAGTTCTTCAAATCGTACAAATCGTAGAGAGTTTCAGATAACCCAGGCTACAGGGTGAGTTGTCTGTAATTACGCACATCGGATTGGTTCCTGCCTTTGTATATCAGATTTGTTAATCCACTTTTCCAGTCAGTAGAAACTTTGCTACAACTCAGTGACAGGTTTAAAAGCTCAAAAAGTGATCAGAATAGAGTATGGCTGTATGTAAGAAGGAACAAATTTATTTGTTTTGTATTTAAACCGAGCTTTAAATCTTTTCTTTGTAGTGCAGATCCTCCAATAACCTGTCTATTTGAGCATCCATCCAAGCCAGAAAGCGTTGAATTATTTGAATGATGCAGTCGTCCTGTGACTCAAGTGTTAGTCTGCACTAGAGGGGTTCTACTGATTCAATGTTGGGATCATGAATCTTCATGCACTAAAGACGTTCTTGACGGTGTAGAGCCACACCACCACTTTGTATAATTTGAGTTATCGTTCAAATCTTGAATTAAGGCTACACAATTACTTCTGTGATATAGAATGTTTTGGAGTGTAGGGCGGAGTTATGGGCAGAATACATGAGATTTTCATCCAACTTTGATATTCTTCGAAGTATTACATTTATCATGGTTTATCATTCAGTTTCCACTGCAATAACATGATGGAATGAGATTTGGCATATAGATAATTCTAATTTGCCATAGCAACTATTCATTGCTAGAATCTGAAAATTGCGAATGACATTTCTGGTTGAATAACAACAATCCAACGAAGTGTTTATCGTTCCAAGATGATTGATTGATTGATTGATTTACCTGCTTATCAACATCTTTCGCATCAATTATCATCTACACTATGAAACGGCTTTCTAATGTTCTATTTGTGATGAACTGCAATGTTTGTGATCGCATAAAAGTTCGCTTTGAAGAAATTAAATTATTCGAGTTGCTTTCATCTGCAATAAGTAGAAAGTGACAGGATCGTGGATAACACTGTAGAACGTTTCTGAATGATTGAACACCTGTCGAAAATTTCCCTTTCATTTGGATATCCGAAATTAATTAACGGATTATCTCGCCGATTCTCATGACCGGAAATCGATATTATTGTTCATATATTTCCTAGCGGTGTGATCGAATTTCCAAAAATTTCATTGAAATTCTAAAAGGTTACAAGCGGATCCAAAAGGAATATTTTAGTGTTTCAAGAAAACACAATGTTTAAGCTATATGAAATTTGGTTACTAGGGAGGCGATGGAAAATGGCATAATTTTTGACGAATCACGTTTTCTGTTTCTCATGATTTATAATCAATTCCATTAATATGATGTCCGTTTTTATTCGCTTCAAAATTTTATTTTATTATACTATTATCTTACAGACAGCCTTTGTGATTCTGCATTTAAACATCATGATCTATAGAAAGAACTGAATTTGCAAATGGAAGAATGTATATCTCTGTTTAAATAACAATAATTTTCTGAAGCACTATTAGGAATGGTCTAGAGCTCATGCCGGTGTTTTTATTAAACTTAACGTGAATATTGATAGGCATATTAAAATCAAGTTACATATTCAAAGAGTTCCTAACAGTAATGTAAAATTTTATTATTTTAGTCAACCACATATGCTTACATGTTGGCCTCATTCGGTCGTTGACATACATAGATTTACATCACAATCGCAAGAATGTTCATGTTTTAAAGCTTTTGGAATGAGTAAACAGTCCGATTCGGTATGAACAATCTCTCCCGCAGCGCTCGGAACGCTATACAGAACTCGGTCGTTGGGCGTCAGTTGCACGCCGGCGGCGTGATCTGCGTTCAGCAGCGAAGAGCTGTGTGTGCTCCTTTCCAGCTTGCAGACGACGATTTACACAATGCTTCCAATGTGAACGGTAAAATGCAAGTTATTTCAAACTCGAGAAGTCAATACCCAGTGCATTCATATCTATTTGTCGAACGTCTTTGTACCGCAAGTGCGGTCTGCCCAATGGTCGACTTCCTGATTTCAACTCACCATAGAGCAGATTTTCCGGAATACAACCATTTTCCATTCTGAAGACGTCACCAATTCACTGCAGGCGGCGCTGTCGTAGTAGGATGAACATGCTTAGTTTATCAGCTTTTGAAAGCACTTCAGCATTATTCATTTTGTCCGTACACGATATGTTCAAGATATGACGGATGCTCCGTGGATGGAAATCATTTATCTTCCGTTCGCGTTTTGCATGTGTGGTCCAGGTTTCATTGTCGTAGAGTACAGCATTTAGTACACCCGCGCGGTTTACAATCATCTTTGACTTTACAGTCAACTCGCAAACTTGGGAGTTCAATCGGGCGCTAATCAACCTCAGTGTCTAGCGAGAGGTTATTTGCAATGGTTGAACAAAGATATATGAAATGATATACTGGTTCAAGCTGACAACTTCCAACAGTGATGATTGTAGGCGGTACAGTCCCTTGAACAATGACTTTGGTCTTCCTAATGCTGATTGTTAGCCTAAATTCTTCAAATGCGGACGAAAAACAGTTTATTGAAGACTGGAGGTTCTCTTGAAGTGAGCAATAAAGGCTGCATCATCGATACACAGCAGTCCACGTTATAGTACATCCCGTGCGTTGGTTTGTGCTCTCAACTGGTTCAGGTTTAAAGGCTTGTCATCAAGTCGCCTAGTTAGGCAATCACATGATAACCGCATAATTCAAGTTATCTCACATTTACATATACACTTATTTGTAAGGTTTATTGTGTACATTATTGTTCACTACAATAAGCAGTATAAGGATGCTAGATCACGAATGCATACCCTGAACGAGATAATCGTTGCCCGACTTAGATTGTACTTCCAAAAAGCTGATAGGAACTTCGTCATATTTAAACAGGCCTAAATTTCCACAAATAACCGTGAAAATGACGACTAAAAAGGTACGCTTTCGCTGGGATCAGTGACTATTCAACTTCAGGCAAGCGAGGACGGACTTAATAAACCCAGTGCTAAAATGCCCGACTCAAATTATAAACCAAAGTCCACTGTTGTAAACCTTTGTTTTATAGGTACAAACGTGGCTATGTCACGGAAACGCTTTTGGAAGATAACCTAAAACTTGATTTGTGTAGTGTTATAAACCCAGCATTCAGATGATTCTGGCCACTGTTACACTCTCATCGATATTTCAGCTGAACAGCCACTTGAATTCTCATCAGAAGGATTATCTTCTCCTCCTACGAATATCGTTGCAATCTGCGGAGGATGTGGAAAACGTACTATTAAATGCTTAACTTCTTAGAGGTGTTTCAACGGCTGCATGCCGTATCAATGCAGATCTACCATGATAGGAGTGAAAGTCGTCGAGAATATCTGGCGAAACAAACTCAAGAAGTTTTGTAATTCAAGGCGTTCCGGAAGATTCTGTGAATTAAAAATAGAAGTCTGAGCAGGTTTAGTAACATCGGAAACAACTAACAATGGAAATGCTAAGAATAAGGACGCGCATCAATTGATGCTTCTGTCAAAAAAGGAACGCAAACCACATTTAATACACACATTCATGAACACCTAAACGAAAGTCTCACCGGGTATCTTTACCGTCCAGAATGGTGAAAAACTCTCTGAGACCGCAATGGACCGCAAATGATCTTGCGATTTATTACTCTCTATTTTTCGTGACAAACGCCAATTGCTCAAATTGAATGCGGGTAAATCCATAGGTGCGGAAACAATCACACCGAATGTCCTCAAATTATGTCAACGTCAGGTTTGTGAATCGCTTTCCAGCCTGTTGAACTAAATTTTTCTCAAAGGAGTGGTACCAAAGATTTTAAATTACGGCGGATGCATCTTTGTTCAAGGCGGCTGATGAAACTGAAGCCTCAAATATCTCCCGTCACACTATTACATGTTACTTGTAAGGTCGTGGAAAGTATTTTCTCAGAAAGAATGGTCGCACACTTTGAAACTCGTATATTGTTTTCGGCACCACAGCCTAGATTTTGATCTAATCGCTCTTAACTAACTAATCTTCACATAACATTAGACGACTGGAGGAAAGTGTTGCATAAAATTAATTACATTCACGCTTGCTACTTAGGGATTTCAGAAGCTATTTCACAGAATCAAGCACCATTCGCTTCTTCAGAAACTGATACGTTTAGGAAAATTTACACAACACCTTTCATGGTTGTGTGACAAATTCAAGGTCGCCAGGCACAAGTTAAAGTTGACAGAGTGCTATCCCAAATGTTTAAAAGCGCCAGCGGAGTCCTACTAGTATCTATGCTACGGTTGATTCCTTTTCGGTTATACATAAACGATTTACCCCCTCCCTCATATCAAAATATGGACGGTAATCAGTTCTGAAGATGGCTGTGAGAAACTCAAAAGAGATTTTGTCAACATGTCAGATTAGGCGGCAATGAATATTATGACATTGAACATATGGAAATGCAACATACTCCACTTTGGCGAGAATGGTTTTTCAGGCAATTGAAAACCTGGAGAAAAACCTTCGAATGTAGATTCGTGGAAACCTGAAAAGCACGGTTCACTGACTGAATATATATCTAAAGGGCAGCAGAAGAAAATTTGGAAGCATCTCGCTGGTTACGTTACCAAGAATATTTAAGGTATACTTCCAACTTAAGATGTATCATGCGGTTGAAGTCGGATCTCCTTGGCTTCGAAAATATATTGCTCTTTTTGATAAAATGTATTATATAGCGACAAAGTGTTTAATAGATTTTCGCACCGTTCCGTACACAGAAAGATTAAGGCGTTTCTGTCGATGTAAAATTACGCAAAGGGAGAACAGTGTGATATTATTATGATATATTGAATCATGATTAAAGAAAGACTTCCATCAAATGTGAATTATAAAGAAGAGAATATAAAGAGAGAATTCAGCTCAGACAATGCCGAGAGAACGAAAACGAAAAACATAAAAAGAAAGCCTCGATACTTCACGTATTTACTTAAAGTAAGGTCTGTTAAGTTGATTCTACATAAACTTAGATTATTACACATCGTTTTACGACGTTCAATCGACCGATTATTGAGCACATGATACACCACTTTCTTCTCACTAGGTAGTAATTTTTTCTAAAGCAGCAGTAAGCTGATTTGAAATGTCGTCTTTCGGTACTGCACATCTTGTCACTACGTCATCGGTGTATATCAGATTGAAAGTTTAGGGCAACTGTGAAGAGCAGCTTGATATGCTGAAAACATGAACGG
>JACCGJ010002699.1:0-12792 GCA_013407085.1 Atriophallophorus winterbourni | reverse complement strand
ACAAACAAACTGGGAAGAGGTGCCTACACCGCGAATGGAACATGCATTCAAACAAGTTTCGTGAACGAGTAGAGCAACATCAGCACGGCAGCTTCCTTGCGGCTTTCACTGTCATGCATCATAACAAGCTTTTCTCGTCACTCCGCTTGACAACATACAAGGTTATGCAAACACTCCAAGATGCTTAGTGCAAGACCGCCATTGAACACGGTTTCGGGACATATCCTGAAGCGTAACTAACCATTGCGATATATGATCGCGGGGACACCAGCCTGGAAGACGCGCTGCGCCTACTTTGGAAAGGTTACTAGTAAAAATTTTTAGCTGTCTATGCCATGTGACGGTTTGGCCACCCCGAGATTTACGCCAATCAGAGTGTGGCGTCGCAAAAAGAATCTGTTTGGGAAGTCGGTGGTCCGGCATCCGTAAAACATGACCCAACCAGCGTAACCTATGCAGGTTGATCTGCTTCTCTATATCGACATTACTACCAAACAACTTATTTCGGAGAGCATCGGTGCGCATACGATTGTAACAGCTAACTCCTAGAATGCTGCGGAGCCACCGGTTGTCAAATACTTGGAGACGCTGAATGTGTTCTTTACGTAAGGTCCAGGTTTCGCACCCTTTACAGTAACACAGCCCGCACTGTCGCTTTATAGACTCTACCCTTGAGTAGCAGAGACAGTCCTTTCTGACGCCAGAGGTGACCTAGGTTGCGGAATGCTACGGTCGCTTTAGAAATGCGTGCCGAGACCTCGTTATCTAACGATGCAGAATTATTGACACAACTACCGAGATACGTAAAACGATCCACAATTTCAAGCGCCTGATTGTCAAGTAATAAAGCCTTGTTCGATAAGTCGATGTCCTGCAGAAGAACACTGCACTTAAAGGGCGCAAAACGCATTCCAAATGCGGGCACAATACTAGATAGCTTGTTCAGTATCGCCTGTGCATCTGTGTATGAGTCGAAGAGCAAAACTATGTCATCAGCATAATCCAAGTCGAGAAGCATGACGCCTGGCATTATGTGAACTCCGAAGGCTGGAGCACAGTCGCTGCATAATTCCATGATAGCATCAATTACGAAATTGAACAAAAACGGAGAAATCGGACATCCTTGTCGGACGCCACTTGTAGTGTTGAATTTGGGAGAAAGTTCGTTGTAAACCTTAACGCATCCGGATGTATGAGCATAAAGTGCGCGTAGTATGTGGACATACTTATGCGGAACGCCTTTGCACAGCAAGGTCTTAAACAGGACATTTCGATCGACTGAATCAAATGCTCCTTTAAAGTCTAAAAAGGTGGCTATTGTCGGCTGTCGATAGGTGTACCGCAGTTCTAATATCCGTCGAAGAGTAAAAATGTGGTCGACACAGCCTCTGCCAGGCCGGAAGCCAGCTTGCTGCTCACGGATCTGTGATTCCCTATGCGATGTTAATCTTCGAAGACATATGGACGCTGATAATCTCGTAATGATGGGAGTGAGACTTATTCCACGGTGATTAGAGCATGAGCTTCGCACACCTTTTTTAAATATAGGTATGATAACTGATTCGCCCCAACTCGGAGGGACGGATTCTGACATCCACACTTCACGGAGGAGATCTAATGTGCTGATTAGGACTTGGCCACCTTCTTTGAACAAAACAGGCGGTATGTCATCGGGGCCAGCAGCTTTGAATCGTTTCATGGATTCGATACATGCTTTAATTTCTAAATCATTAGGGGGATCTACGCTAACAGGCCAAGGATCACACTGCCTCAAGTGAGGGAATGATTCTGTTGCAGGCGACCAGCTGAATTGTTCTTCAAAAGGTTCGGCCCAGCGTGACAGGCGGCGATTCTTATTAGTGATAAGAGTACCGTCTAATTCCGCTATAGTCTCACTCACTCCTTGTTTCGTAGGCCCAGTCGATCGAATAAGTTGGAAGAGTTTTCGCACGTTACCCGCATTATTCGCTATTTCCATTTCTTCGACCTTATTAAGCCACCACCTTTCTCTGTCTAGTCTTAGGCTCCGTTTAAGTTCATTCCTCACGCGTCTACGCTCTGTGTTGTGTTCAGGACCATGAGGTATTTCGCGTCGCTGGTGAAGAATTTCTATAGAGCGCTGTGAAATCCAGTGGGACTTTTGGGTTGGTTGTGCAGTCTCACAGGCTGTTATTGCGGCGGCTCGCACCACCTTTCATCGGCAGTTGCATACTGGGCAACTGGGAGTGAGTTACTCAAGGTGGTCCTATAAATGTCTTGAACTGCAGGCTGAAAGAATTTTTCGACAGCAATGCGTTTCCCATTCGAGGGCTTCGTACCGGAGAACTTTAACGAGAACCTACATCGCACAAGATCATGATCTGAATCTACGCAGGTATTCCAAAAAGAGCTGCAGTCCTCAATGCAACCTCTCCAGCGAGCACTTATGGCGATATGGTCGATTTGGGCCGAAGGTTGGCTTCCATCCGGCGAGCGCCATGTGGCACATTGACATCTTTTATAGCGAAAGGAGGTGCTGCTAATGAATAATCGAGATTGTGCACAGAATTGTATAAACCGTTCACCATTATCTGTGCGTTGGCTTTCAAGACCAAACATGCCACCTAATTGTGATTCAGATGTATCTAAGCGACCTAGTCTGGCATTCATATCTCCTGCTAAGACAACAATATCGGAGCTTTTTGCATGTCGCAAAAGAGCATGAAGATCGTCGTAGAAGGCGTTCTTCTCGTCGTCGGAATTGGTGTTAGTTGGAGCGTAAGTTGCTGCAATAAACAAGCATCTGTGATTAGAAGATTTTGAGTTTGGTCTAATATTAGTGGCTAGTCTAACTGCGCACATCCTGCTATTACAAGGAATCCAATCGATTAGACAGGATTCGGCACGCGAATTCAGCACTATTCCAACACCCGCCTGTCCTGAAAGGGCAGCTACAGAATCACCAGAGCAGCGCAAAAAGTAACGAGTTGAAAGGTTTGGGGCAGTAAGTTCAGTAATTATAGACGGATCATATAAGCGCGTTTCCGATAAACAGCAAACATCAATAGATAGACTATCTAAGGTAAGAGCCAGTGCAGCTTGCTGGCCTATTTGTCTGAGAGTTCTGACATTCATGGCTCCGATGTGAGCAGAGGTCCGTGGTTTAAGAAAGTGATCTGTAGATTCGCGAACAGAAAATGTTCCAACATGTTCAGCGCGGTCTTTTCTAAAGCTGGGATTGACAGACGGAGAGTTGTTAAGAGTGGATGGGGGAGGGGAAGGGTCGGAAACAGTTTGAAGAGTAGGGCCAGCAGTAGCTTGTTTTCGCTTACCCGCCCTGCTGTATGCAGCAGGTAAGGCGACCCTGTTTATCGTGCGCGACGGCCGATGCACTATGGAGTTGGTTTTCGTAGTAATAGTCATGGTTGTATGCGGGCTGGGATACTGCCAGGTCGCCCATGCCTAGACAGGAGAACAATTAGGGTTCTCAACCAAAGCCTTTGGCTAGAAAGCCTGACCCACAAGGCAGCGGGTTAGGTTGAGACCGTGTTCGTCTGACCTCTATCCATTGACCTTCCTGTTATGCGTGACTCTGAAGGTGCTCGGAGAGCACCACCCAGCATAGCTCGATGGGTCATAGAGGTACACAAACCATCGCACCACGTTAAGGTCCAGTCTCTGGAACTCTCAGATTGTTGTGTATTCTTGTATGCTTGCATTATTGTAATTCGCATTCTATTCTATTTAACTATACTAACTGCACGGATGTGCAATCGTGCCGCAAATCTGTGCTGTACGGCTAACATCGTGCTAAATTGATTGGCCAACGGTAGTGAGCTGCATGCTGAAACACGCTGGAGTCTCACATCAATTTCTATTTCCTCCCTCATATCTGTCTAGGCCTAGGCAACCTGACAGTATCTTAGCGCACGTACAGTCTCTGACTGTGCGGCACTTTGCCTCGATCAGGCTTGTACTTTCGTTCATTCATTCATTCAACTATACTAACTGTTCTATCGTTTATCGTTTTAGCTCTTCTGATGAATAAAGCCTAAATCAAGGCAACTCTCCTCTTCTCAATCATTCTGAAACTCACACGTTTGTTTGGATCATTACACAGATCTAGACTGCAGGGCATATAGACTAGAATTTCAGCTGTCGCGCTGCGAAGGAAAGCTAAAAGGGACTTTTAATCCAGACTTGCCCAAAAAGCAAAGATTAACTTGAACGCTTTTATGGCTATGTTCAGTCCAAACGATCTTTAAAAGAAATAGGTACGTTAGTGCTGGGTTGTGGCAACACGGCTTTGACTGCACAGGAAAAAGCCGATGCTTTGCATTCATTCTTCTGCAGTGTTCATCGGCGTGATTCAGGTAAGATTTTAGAAACTCATAAGTGCAGATCACCTCTCTTTAGCTCTGTGGAGGATTCAGGAAATGGTAACCACAGTTCTGTCGCAGCTGGATAAAACTAAGTCGGCTGGCCCCAACGGTATACATACGGCTATTCTTCAACCCCTCGCGAATAAAGTTAGCCTTGAAATCAGCAATCATTTTCCAATCCGGATGATTGGAAACGAGCGACTGTAGTAGCCATACACAAAAAAGGTCCCAGTTCGGATGTACGCAACTATAGGCCAGTAAGCCTGACAAGCATTCTTTGCAAGTGCTTGGAAAAATCATTCGGCACCAGATATGTAAACATTTGGTAGCCAAGTCCTTACTATCCAATGCCCAGCACGGATTCTGGAAAGAAAGGTCCTGCCTAACTACTCTTCTGAGCTTTCTTGATGAAGTGACATTACGGCTCAATGAAGGGAGAGTAGTCGAAGTATGCTAGCTTGATTTCCGAAAGACCTTTGACTCAATGAACAATAGGTACGTTCTGCACAAGCAGTAATTATGTTAGAATTGCAGGGGTGTGCTCGGAGAAATCAGTGATACTCAGTGGAGTGCCTCAAGGCTCAGTGCTTGGTCCAGTATTTTTTTCTTATTTTTATAAACGACCTGGCAGCCTGCTTGAGTTCACGTTCCTTCCTGTTTGCTGATGATGTTAAGATCCTAAGAACCGACAGTAGAGATACGCTTATCTCTGATTTAGAAAAAGTAATCGAGTGGACAAAAAACATGGGACATGCCACTAAATCTGGGGAAGAGCTGCGTTCTGACGACTGATTTGGCGGCAACACAACTAGAAGTCAGTGAAGGAACTATCCGAATAGCTTCTGCTCAGAAAGTTTAGGATCTCGGTATAACTGTAACAGATTTCAAGTGGGCTACTCAATGTACCGAAGCAACAAACAAGGCTCGCAGAGAATTGTTCAGACTGTGCTCAGCGTTGTCATTCCGAAAACCTTCTATCTTCATTCCCTTAAATAAATTAGTTGGAATACTGTGTTCAATCCTGCGCAGATGTGCAATTGTGCAGCATTTCGGTGCTGTGCGGTTAACATCGTGCTAAATTGATTGGCCAACGGTAGTGTGCTGCATGCTGAAACACGCTAGAGTCTCACTACCATTTCTATTTTCCTCCTCATATCTGTCAAGGCCTGGGCAATCTGACGGTATCTAGGCCCACGTGCAGTCTGACCGTGCGGCACTTTGCCTGGATCGGGCTTGTGCTTTCATGCCATATACCATACCGTACTTGAAAAAGATATCGCATTTCTCGAAAGTGTCCAGCGCCTTGCGACTAGAATGGTTGGTATGATGGTATGAAATCACAAGCCTGATCTAGGCAAAGTGCCTCACAGTCAGAGACTGCAATGGTTGGTGGTCGGACAGGTAAAACCTATGAGTCAAGAATCAAGAACCTCGGTTCCAAAGGTTGTCATAGCCGGGGGTGGCAGTGGGGATAAGCTCCTACTGTTTATAAAATGCTCTCATATGGCACGCGTCTCAAATAGCCTCTGACAACCAAGTCCAGCTTCTGGCCTCCACGAGTGGCTCCCCGAGCCCGGCGGAACTGCTTCTACCAACAGGAGAAGGGGTGAAGGCGAGTGACTGGCGCCTGAAAACAGGTTTGCTTCGGGCAGATGGAGCTCGTTAGCCTGGGAGGGCATTTCATCTAAGGGAAGGAAAACCCTGATTTTAAACCTCCGCTGCCTTGCGGGATACCCGATCGCGGGAACGGCTTCGGGAGAAAACCCTGAGGAAAAACCTGGAACAGAGTTTGGTAGAACACCTCTTTCTGGAAACTCCCTGCTGCCTTGCAGGCCGCACTTGGTTGTGCAAAGGCTAGAGAAGCTGACTCGAACAAACGCCGAGTGGTGCTGGGGACGCCGCTTTGTACCCAAATCCCCAAGAAACTTCATTGAAGCCGACTCATCCTCCAGGAGGAGATAGTCGCACAAAAGTAAAGTAAAAGTAAGTTTGTTCTCACTAAAGAGAAGGGGGCTGCGAGGTGACCTAATAGAAGTCTTCAAGATTCTAAAGGGTCTCACAAGTGATAATATTGCTGAACTCCTTAAACTTGCCCCTATAATATTTACAAGGGGTAATTCTAAGAAACTTTTAAAGATTAGACCCAGGTTGCTGGCATGTGAACACTTTTTCAGCAACCGTCCAGTTAACTTTTGGAACAAGCTGTCAGATTGTATAGTAAACCTCCCAGATGTGTTAGGCTTTAAAAGGGAATTAGACGCTAAATAGCCTACCATATCTCCGCACATTGTCTAAAAAACGTATTATTACATTTTCCATCTCATATCGGTCTAGGCCGGGCAACCTGACAGCATCCAGGCCCATATGCAGTCTATGACTGTGCTTCACTTTGATTCGACTAGGATAGTGATGTCATAAATCATACATTTTTCACGCATTTTATTGCATTGTTTCCTGAATAGGTGAACTCTCACCGTGCTGATGAAGAGAACACCTACCTTACTTTCCAGATATCTGGAAACAAGAACGTGTGAAACGTACGAACTGTATACTCAATATCGAGGTGCCAGGTGCTCAACTGCATACCTTCGAATGAAATCGGGGGGGCGTGATTGGCTTTTAGCCACTTTCAGACACGTGCAACTTCAACGTGAACCAATCTCTGCAAGCCATTGGTGTTGGTATGCATTTGGTCGCTTTTTGAAAGAAACCAGTTTCAGTCTCTCTGATTTTTGAATTCGATCAAGATTGGGTTTGCTTGATTTCCTTTATTTCACAGACCGATTCTATGGACCCAAACTAACTGAAGATTGGGCTTAAGGACTGCTAAACGCAATAGATTCTGCACACATTGGCGATCTAAGCCGGAGTGCCGCATGGATCTGTCCTTGGCCCATTGTTATTCAAAATTTTCGTGAATGATATTCCGGACGTGGTAGCGATCGATTGTCTTTTATTCGCGGATGATCTGAAACTGTGGGCCTCTGTCAGTTCCTGCGATGGCTACAAGCAACTGCAACAAGCAGTTGATGACTTATTCAATTGGACACATCGCTGGTCACTGCGTATCAATGAGGACAAGACAGTAGTCATGCGCATAAACTCCGATGACACTGGTGGTGAATACTTTATTGGGGGTGAGCCTATTAGAGCGGTGACGGTCGAAAAAGACTTAGGTATTCTGGACGGTCCCAAGCCCGTCTGAGAAAGGAGGAGGGTTGGGCTTAGGGCTAGCAACCCTATCCCGTAAAACCTACATTGCTACGGAAACGATGACAACAGATCCGTGGTTCGGTCATGTCTGCAGGGTGGATCCCAGTTCGCATACGAAGGTAGCCATGCACTGGCATCCGCAAGGTAAACGAAAAAGGGGATGGCCCAAGGAAACTTGGCGCAGAACGTTGGAACGCGAACTACATGCACAAGGATTCACGGTGCAGACGGCAACGGAAGCAGCGACAGACCGGAACCACTGGCGTGAAGTTCTCTTCGCCTCATGTGCCACCCGGCACGGAGAGGACTGAATGAAATGAATGTGTTGTGGAATTCATCGGTGAACGCGATTAGCATTGAACAGGTTGACCTCAGGGATGAATCAACACGTGGATGCGAAACGCAGAAAGTGACGTGATTCATTTAAGATTGATGGCCCGAAATTTGGTAATATACTGTCAGATGTTGGCTAGCTGTCACACATTAAGCGGTGTCCTTATGGATCTGGAATAATGAACCGGAAGTCCGCAGCTAATCCCAGCCACTTGTTTGATTCAACGAATGCAATAAACCATTTGTGTTCACTTCCATATGATCAATTTTTACATACGACCTTGAGCTGCCAAATATGGATCTGTTCTTTCGATTGTAAATACTCTTCGCTTTTAACGCCACGGTTTTAAACAGCCAAAAATTATCATTTTTCACGATCAACCTGTCTTGCTCCACACTAATTTGCATTTGTTCGCTATCGCAACGGGAAGCTCATTAAACAGCGAACGAAAATGTGCTCACTGAACAAACACGCATAATTCTTGGCCACAAATAAAACCGTCTGGCTTGGTATAGCATTTTGAATCGTCATGGCTGTTTCTTGCTTTCGGAGGTGCGTGTTTGCTGTACTGCACAGTATTGGACAGACGCTGAATGCTATCCATTTCAAGAACGTATGGTGGATAGACAAAGTATCAGATGCCGAAGTGATTTTTAAAGCTGCTCTACAGAGCAAGTTCACCCTACTAAGACAGCTGGCTGAGTCGTGTGTGCAGAATTAAAAATGGTCTAGTCTGTGGTGATTTGAACTCTTGAAGTCGACTGTTGGCCAGACCGCACTTGCCCGAGAACTAGGTTTGCAAAAGATATAATTAAACTCTTGACATTGACCCTACGAGTCAAGAAGAGCCTGCTCTTAACCGCTCACTTTGAAGGCATTGTGTAAAGGGTCATCCGCAAGCTGGGGACGAGCAGATTCTGCCATCGACTGTTGATCCTAAACTACCTCATCATCATGCAATTGACAGATCGACCGAATACTGTCTATCACGCTGCGCGCTACCTGAGAGATGGTTCCTTCCGAATCGAATTGTTTGTTTAGTCGAAACGATATGGAACATGAAGCCGACATCGACCTAAAGAGGCCAATAACATTAACAGCACTGATTACAATTACCGAGAACAAACTAACTAATGGCTTTCTCGAGTTAAATAAATCGTTGCTAGTGTCTGCCTGTGTACAGTTCGCGATAACTTGTGCTACTACCTGATTCCAGTCTTGTGCCCTCTATAATCTGAATAGAGGTCAGACGGTAAAGGTTCCAATTCCACTGCGAATGCACAGACAACCGATGAGCTGCATCAATCCTTGGGTAAATGAACTACAATGGACTAGCACCATGTCAAATGGGTGTCAATCTCCAATCGATTGGAATATGTTTGAGACCGATCGTGTATTCATAATGCAACGAAATTTGAGTGCAATCAATTAGAGCAGTTTGAGGGTAACGTTTCACTTCTGACACAGAAGCTTCGTCAGACCAATGGTGATAGTCAGGACAGGGAACATGATTAGGTAGTAGTCAACCTAGCACCACTTATTTGACCTTAACGCTAAACAGCCTATAGTACGCCTACGGTGTGTCACGTCTCGTGGGAATGACCGGGATCAGTGGTCCATTTTCCTGTTAGCGTGTATCCACGTCAATCTGATGCAAGTCAACACGATCAATGTCAGTTGACACAGCGGCCCATATGCGTAAAAGTACATAACTAACAAGGCTAAGGCTATTTTTGAAGAAAAACAAAAATCTAATTAACTAGGAGGTATAAGGTGAATAAAAACTTTACTGTCGCATCAGTGCCGAGCGCCAGATTGTGGAGATTTCTGCCCCATCCACCTTAGTGACCGACAGTGGACCTGCCTTGGCAATTTCGACCGCCTCCGCATGTTGGTTCGTTTCCAGATGTCGCACGAGTTCTGTGGTTATTATTCGCTCAAACACTTGATACCGAAGACAGCAAGGTCACCGGCCTGTAATTTTTAACTTCACAAGGGCAACCACCTATTAAATAGGTATTATTTGTCCCAGTTTCCAATCTTTTGGCACTACGCCAGCTTGGAGCAAATTATTAAACATGCAAGATAGAGGTTCAGATAGCTGCGCATGACAGGTTTGAGCACCTTTGGAGTTATCTCGTCTGTTCCTGAAGATTTGTTTTGGTTTAATTTTCGTAAGTGCTGCGCTACCACCATCGGAGTAATCAATACTTCACTCAAGGTCGGTCGGTCAAGTCGAACGATTGGTTCCTGATCAGACTCCGTGGATTTCGGCGCAAAAAACTCCGGCATAAATGTCTGCTAACAGGTCAGCGGTCTGATTTATGGATTCTGTGAAGCCGGACGAAGTTTTTAGGGCAAAGACTCCTGGTTTAATATTCGTTCTATCGTTTACAAGTCTATACAAGAGCTTCTGGTTCTGGTGCATCTGATAAATCAATTGCAATTGGAACGCTTGTTTATCATCTCGAATTAAACTGATAACTTTGTTTCGCAGTCGTGTAAGTTGTGCCCAAGAATTAGCTGTGTTGGTAGCCTCGTGAAAATCCCATGCTGCTGCCCTTTGTTTCATCCACTTTTTAGTCTTGCTTCGCAGAAAAAAAATTATTACGTTGAGACGTTTTCTTCAAAACCAACATTGAATGTTCCTTCAATATAGATTTCAGGTGCTGTAAGAGTGATCGCCAATGACTATCCGGATCGGAGTAATCCAGTTGTGCGAAACTAGTACTTTGTAACTCTTCACACAGAGCACGTTAGTTCACCATTCTGACGCATTTCGTCCCGTCACTATTGCGCCTAGCGCTACAAACGTACTCGAATTCTAGGACAACGTGATCGCTTCGTCCGATTGGCGGTTTATAAACGATCGTTCAAAGGCATTCAAACGCAGTCTGTTCAATCTAAGACTGGATGTAGAAGTGATTTTAGTGCCTTTATCAATAGTTTGGTTAAAAAACGCCGAATACGCATATACATTAGCAATGTTTGGATTACCAGTCAGCAAAAAGCGTAATTTATAGCCTCCAGAATAGTTGGGGGTCTGTGATAAATGTATATGCTGCATATACATCCAACAGCATTATGCTAATCCACATTGTTATGCCCCAGTTGTACAATGTTGTTTTTAAGTTTGTTGGACAAGAATATAATTTATTATCTTAAGGCATACTCACACAAAAGAATATTAATATGTTGGAAAACAATACAAGATGACGGAATTAGTGGAGTTGGGACCGCGTAGTATACCAGTGGAATGAGTTCCATTCTCCATTCAGCGGGTACAAATCCTTTATTCCGTTAGTGTTTTAACGTTTCGCTGAGGGCCACATAGAGTTTGAAGGTCAGTATTATTCCGTTTTCCACTGCCTAGACGGCGTAAATGCTCAAGTACTCGTAGGACGACTTTCTACCTCAAGTAAGCTTGTGTACACTTGGGACAGTGAGATATTTTTCACCTTGTATGGTCTCTGTAGTTCAGCGGGCTGGCCTTAGCTCCGAGTGATATAATGCCGCACTTATTTTCCAACTATTATTGGCACTTATTCTAGACCCGGAATGGTGAATATTCGGATGAATCACAGCTGTTAGGATGTTCGACGTTCATTCAGACGGTCTGAGTTGGAATCTGCCCGGGGTGACTTATCATTACTCCTTGATATCAACGCAAATTGTATCACTCTCCAAATCATTTTTTCTATTAGCATTCGTTTATAACTTGCGCTGAAATTAGGAGCTTCAATCTATGCAACATCATGCGAACCTGTTCGCACGTACACAATTATTGATAATTAACGTAAGACTGAACTTTGAACCGTTCTCTTGTAAAACACCTTATTCTTCCACTCTTTTCTGTTTTAAATGCCGAATATGTCCATGCCATGGAAGCTCATATATTCGCAAAATCAATAAAGCAATCGTAGTTTCCATCCATCAATCATTCAGTTGTGTAATCAAACAACATTGGCAAACATTTAACCGTGATTCATCATTCCGTTCGAATCGGTAAACAAACAAACCAACGCATCATGCTAATGGTATTTCCCGAATCGGTGGATGATTATGCGTCCGTGTATCGTCAAGCCAGAATTTCTTTAAATGAATCACTTGCCAAGGTCGTCTGAAGGTCACTGATAGCAAGAAAATCAATTCGAAAGCAACCGGGTATCGAATGTGTTGGGTTACGTTTCGCTGCAGACACACAAAATCTTTGTCTGACCTAGGGTGTTAGTTAGAGCAGGGGAGGGGATTAAGTTGTACTACACCCACCACTCACAAAAAGACCATACGTGTTTCAGGTCGTGAAGTTAAAGATTCAAGATAAATTAACCTATTTACCCACCACCAGGTAAACACATTCAGGGTCAGTTGAAACAGTGACGTAAATGTACACGAAAATTATATCTAAAGGTAAATAAGTTGAATTACAATTAAACGTTAAGAGTAGCTGTAAGATTAATTATCTTTTACCCATCATAACGCGAATTACCACATTGCCGAGATCTCCACTCAATTTACTTTGTTGAGCGCATGGTTGGTCGTTCCATTTAATGCGAGAATTTAACTGATGATTGCGTGAGGCTTGTTAACGATGAGAAACACCCATCCGTTTGTTTTGTGTGTACAAGCTGTAGACATTCGAATAAACACGTGCACCATAACACTAAAGACTTGACTTTAGTTAAAGACCCTAATCAAATGGAGAGTAGACTGTCACATTTGTTTGGCAAAATGAGAAATTCAATAGAGTTATCGATGAACCCAACAACAAAGCTGTAAGATTAATTATTGTATACACCTCATAACGCCAAGTACCATCTTGCGAAGATCTCGACTTCATTTACTTCGTTGAGCGCATGGTGGGTGCAGCGAGAAACGTCACCA
>JACCGJ010002698.1:0-10226 GCA_013407085.1 Atriophallophorus winterbourni | reverse complement strand
TCCTACTGACGGCAAAAGTGGATTAATCACTCCGATATACAAAGGAGGGAACCGATCTAATGTGTCTAACTACAGTCACGTTGTTGCCTGTGGTCTCTAAAGTTCTCGAACGACTTGTAGCTGACGAAATTATCAAACATTTGGAACAAAATATGCTTCTTTCCAGCGCACAGCACGGATTTAGGACAAGACATTCCTGTCTCACCAATCTTCTCATAACTCTTGATAACTGAACTCGAGCCGTGGATAATGGATGCCCTATCCATGCTTGTTACTTGTACAAGTCTAAAGCGTTTGACCGTGTTAACCACAGTATACTGCTACAAAATTGGTGCAGCTGCGTGGCAGATTATTGGCCTGGATACAGGATCACTTGACTGGTAGAGTTATCAGGGTTATAGTTGATGGAGTACGACCCAGCCCAGTAGAAGTTACAAGTGGCGTAACTCAAGGCTCAGTCTTGGGGCCAATACTGTTACTGGTGTACGCGAACGATATACCTTAAATCGTACGCAGCAAAATCATTTTATTTGCGGATGACATCAAAGTCTGGACTAGCGTACGAACCATAGATTGCCAAGTTTTACAAAAAGATCTCGAAGCACTTCATACGTGGTCCTTACGAAACTGCCTACCATTCAATATCCATAAATGTAAAATTTTAAACTTCGGCAAATCATTCGAATTCACATACTCTCTGTGATCTCAGCAACTTTCATGGGTTACTGAAGAGAAAGACCTGGGCGTGTGGATTAGCAGTAGCCTGAAGTCATAACGGCAGTGTTCTGTGTTATACAAAAAGTGCTGTCAAAGCTTAGCACTGCTCACATGTATCTTCGGTAGTTTCACAAAACAGATACTCCCACGGATAATTAACACCTATATCCGGCCAACAATGGAGTACGCTGTTTAAGCATAGTCCCAATGGTTGCACACGAGCATGACCTTGCTGCAACGATTATACCACCGCGCTACAAAACTGGTGACCGGATTATATAACAGGCCATGTGAGGAGAGGATTGCAACTCTAAACCTCTTTGACTTTTCGTACCGTCGTGCCAGGGGTGATTTGATCATGCCGTTCAGCATTCTACATTCAGTGGATCACCCTTTTGAACATCTGTTTCATCGGCAAGAAGCACGTGGTAGCAGATCTCTTGGCTACACGTTAATTATACCACACTCTAGATCAAATTGTCTAAGGTTCTTCCCAGCTATCCGAGTTGGTTCCCAGCTATCCGAGTTGGAACTCCCTGCCCCCACATATCATTTGTGCATCTGACCTGAACATGTTCAAGGCTGAACTTGACAAATATATGTTGACCATCTCCAACCTCGCACCTGAATCCACAAGCTGACTTTTCATATTAATGAAATATTTGTGTTGTTTTATGCAATCCCTATATTTTTATTCTCTTGATACTGTAAATTATTTGCTTTTTGGACCATTAAAACTTTGAACTTTGAATTACTATGGTCTTCAGGTGGTGGAATTCCATCGCAAGGTTGTTAAAACAGGATTTATGACACTGATGTAAACAGGTTCACATAGATTAGATAATATACACCCGAACCTTTTGCATAATCTGTCTCCCGAATTGAATAACAGCTGCATCCCTTCTCATCTTCATGTGGTGGGATTCCATCGCAAGGTTGTTAAAACAGAATTTATGACAATGAAGAAAACAGGATCACACAGAATAGATAATATACGCCCGAACCTTTTGCATAATCTGTCTCCCGAATTGACAATACCGACGTCTTACGTGTTCACAATAATGTTGAACAGATCTTCGTGCCCAAAACTTGGAAAACTGCCCTGATTACTCCGATTAACAAAGACGGCAAACGAAAAAATCTGTTAAACTATCGTCCGTTAGCTTTAGTATAAGTGCTATCTAAAGTAATGGAGTCCATCATAGCTGATGCGTTGCGGAATCACCTTGAGATCCATAACTTAATCTGTGAAGCACAGCATCGAAAACCAATCTTGCATGACATTCTTGCTGTTAGCAAAAGAAGCCCGATCTGAGCTACTGGCAACTCCGTGGACGTAATTTACATTGATTTTTCAAGAGCATTCGATTGTAGCAATCACATACTGTTCTTGTCGAAACTCCTTCCCTACGGAATAGATAGTAAACTCTATACATGGATTAAAGAATGGTTAACATCCCGGGAGATGTACATGCGAGTGAAAAATGAGCTCTCCGAGTCGATTCAAGATACCCGTGGTGTCCCACAAAAATCATTCGTCGGACCGTTCTTGTTTCAAATATATATAAACGACTTGCTTACTATATTACAGTCGCCAGTGCTTAATTTTGCTGATGACGCAAAGCTTTGGCGCAAGATAAACTCACACAGCCGATGAGCACTAATCTTTATTGGGACAGTGCTTAATCAAATAAATCATCCATGCAGCCATCTTTTACATATTTCCTACAACACACACCTGCGTCGTCACCACTCTAAATTTTACCAACAGCATAGGAGGTTGAACTGCCGCAAATACGCATTTTCCGTTCGCCATATGCAATTGTGGAACAGTTTACCTACTGACGTGGTACAACCTGACGATTTAAAAAAATCAACAGATGCCCATATGGACAAGTATGTTTTCACGTTTGACAATAATCTTTAACAATATTTTTTACCATCCGACCTGATGTATATTTTCATGTGTCTTGTAAAGCATAGCTTTTTTTACTCGCATATCATCTATGAATAAAATCTATTAATCTATTAATAAAATGGTCTGTGAAACACTATCCGTATGTAAACCCCCATAAATTCAAACCAGGCAGTTCAATTTCTAGTGTCTGCTTTGCTTTGAGAGATCCAAGCCATAATAATTCAATCATAGAACGTAATGGGTTATCGAGTTGTAAAAGCATTCATTTTTATTTAATTATTTTAAAAATGTACTAGTAGAGTACTAATAACGGATTGAAAATGTTACATAAACCTTTGTACGTTGTTCGAATTACACTGTTTTGCCAAGGTTTACTTTTCAATTTTCTTCATGTGATGGTATTTTTACCTTGGTATTTTAATGAGAATATTTACCTCGAACATTGCACCATCGGAGATGTGCCATTTAATGTTGACACGCACTCGTCAAGAGTGAAGCTTGTCCAACCGCCTCGCCACCGAAACTAGCGTAATCACTGAACGCAACAACAAAACGGCTCTCGTACACAGCACTTTTGGCCTGCCATTAGTTGATAGGGCGATGACTTGAACAGGAGGAGGAACTTTTGTCTGCAATTGGCCAGCACATGTCGGTGAATTCGCACATAACACATAAGCAATCGCAGTCTGACGTCCATCGATCGGCGGCTGAATTTAAATCCAACAATTTCGTGTGTTGTACACGGTCAGACAGTGAGATGGGAGCGGGAACGCCGATTGTGGTAAGCGTTTGATATTTGGTTAAATTTTTGTTTAAACCAGTATAATCAATAAACCTATGTAGGAAAAGTAATCAAGGCCGTTAATCCTTGCTAGGTCAACAATATATATATATATATATAACTCTCTAGATTTAAGGATTCATGTCTTCCAAATAGTATACAGCTTTAAAAACAGCATTCGATACTAATAATCAATTTAGATGGAATAAATTTTTATAATGAACGCTAATATTTCTATGCAATGTCAGGCATAGCCGGTTTAAATGCTTATCATGGCAATTCCTTCTGCAACAAATGTATCTAATATCTGGATGAATTTCTCCACACTTGGGGGAGGTGAATCGTGTTTTGGGAGCTTATTCAGTTAAATCAACTGTAAAAGCACCAATTGATGTCGATACAAAGAAAATAATTTGTAATTTAATTAAGTTAGTACGTATTATTATTATTATTATTATTATTATTATTATTATTATTATTATTATTATTATTATTATCATCATCATCACACAAGTCCTTACAGACGATGTGCCAACAAGTATACCATGAAGAAGTTACGTCTGTCTGTTTACACATGCCGTTTTTGATCTTTTTGTGTTTTTTGGAATAAGGGAGGGGGAGGGTCACTGATAAACGCGAACACAAGCACG
Organism: Atriophallophorus winterbourni; assembly: GCA_013407085.1. NCBI lineage: Eukaryota > Metazoa > Platyhelminthes > Trematoda > Plagiorchiida > Microphallidae > Atriophallophorus > Atriophallophorus winterbourni. The sequence goes on along the minus strand of JACCGJ010002698.1, from coordinate 6,160 downwards.
GCAGGATTCTCGCCACTGGTTCCTTTCTTTTGCCATCACACTGAGTGTTATCAGCCACATATCTTCACGGTCCTTCGGACCCCACCCGGGTAAGCGCGATGTTCCCACGATGGCTAGTGGGGCTGTTAGACGCTTGAGGGTCTTCCGCCAGGTATTCCTTTGTCCGCCACGGCGACGTTTCCAATCAGGTCCAGCGAGAGCAAAAAGAGCTAGGCGAGGAAGGCGTCGCTCATCCATACGGAGAACGTGTCCCAGCCATCTCAGCTGGCTGATAATGGAATATACGGTCAAGCGGCTGGTTTACACTATGTAATATATTGTACGTATGTACCGAAACGTTTTACCAAAATAAAGTCTCAGCCTCCGACGTTTCATTCGATCCTCTGTAATAAGGTTTTAAATTTGTAATGAAATATTAATTAGACAGTTTTCATAAGCATTTTCCGAATTGAATTTGCGATGCGTGCGTGTTTTAACAAGAAACATTTGAGTTAAATTATGGATAAAATATTAGCAACAGCGGTCCTGATCGTGTTTGTGAAACCAAACGAATGAAATTCAATGTTCAAAAAAGCTCATTTGCATGCATTTCCATCACACACTCACCGGTTTCTTACTGTTTTCACTCATCAGGTAGGGACAATAGGATCAGGATTCGCATGCGTTTGAATGTAGTTTATAAAGTCATCGCAGATTAATTCTTGTTTATCTGTATTGAACATCTCTATCAAGATTTTTACACTCAATTTTTGTTTCTCAAATTTTCCATATAACATCGCGGTGTAATGCTGAAGAATATTGCTTTTCTATCTATGCTTTGTAAAACAATGTTTCACGTCTTGCTGCAGCGTGTTCTCTCATTGTTTAAAATTCATTTCCCTATTAAGTCTTAACGACACACTGGGCCAGTGTATGTCTCTGGGTTTTATCACATCTACCAGGCGACGTGCCAAACTGTTGCAGTTTCTAGCTACCATCGTTGTCAATTTGAAACCCTGGTGCAATGAGGTTCTAGGATTGAATATATTGTTACTACCGCATTGGTACTACCGCAGGTACAGGATTGAGCACTCGCCTTTTGGACTTGTACGCAACTGCAGCAATATAAGGAATTGTTTGTAATCTCGTTCAAAAGTCTACTTATTCAAGTGCTGCCAAAATCGTGCTGATATCGCATATCTCTCGTTACACACTCGGTAGAATATTGTCAGGTTCGTATCCAAGAGTGTTTGACGTGAAGTTTAAGTAAAAATTCATATGAAATACTGGGGTTCAAGTGAAACTAAAATTGAAAATTAAATTTAAATTTAAACAGAGTTCGTTACAGTATAGAAATAACAACCACTCGATTTCGGACTGCATTTCTATCGAACGATAAAATAATTATGTAAAATATGTCCACTTTATTGACTGTTTTCTCACATCAATTGAGTTTCCATGAAAAAGTTGGTTTACTTTTCATAATGTATGCCATTTTGACATCTCGCACATGTATACTGGTGTATGTGAGCAAAATTTAAAATGAAGTGTATTTAAAACATCATAAAGCTATTACTTATTCTAAATGTTAACAAATTTAGACTAAATTTCCGATGAGTTCTATTGCTCGCCTCTCCACACCTACACACCACACCATTTTTCTGTTAAAACATGGTGGTTCGCTGTACGAACTATCTTGAACATCAAACAAAATATTCATTTAAATGCTTTTGCGTCACACACACCCCACGACCGGTTTCGTGCTGTTTCCACTCATCAGGTAGGGACAGTAAGATCAGGATCCGCATGCGCTTGAAACAGTGGAGGGATGGTTAACAAGGAGCGCTTGCATGCCATTGTTGGATAAGGCTGGTACGACCAACCTGTTCAATCACATGTGTCCAAACACATGTTTAACCCTTTCATGCCTGACTTATTTTCTAACCCGAAATAAAATATTTTTCTTCGGAAACGAGTTGCCTAGGGGTGAAATAACACAAATAATATAAAAAGTTTGTGACATTCACATAATTGAGAAAATAACAAAATGTAACCAATTGGTTACATCCGGCATAAGTCACCAGTGTACGATTTTGGTGACTCCTGCCGGATGTAACATAAAGATTACATCTATTTAAACGCAACGCATTTCGAAGATTTTCTGATTTATTCCAATTTTTTTACATAATGCCTTTGTAGGCATGACTAAGTTTATACTGGAACAAAATTTATAATAACTGAGACTTTCACACGATTTTTATTCGGCTCACAAAACTGCGAATTGTGAGGATACGTTCGAAACCAGTACCAGCACATACTTTCTCTTTCACTGTGGACAAGTCAATGATGTTTGCGAACGAAAAAGAAAACCATCCTGTAGTTGACAAAATTCTGTATGCCGCCGTGCAAAACAAATTCGGAAAATTCAGTTAGAATTAGCTTAAGATGACTTGCGAACTTCATGTAACTAAAAGGTTACATCCGTCCTGAAAGGGTTAATGGATGAGTGCAAACAGCACGAAATCGGTCGTGGAGTGTGTGTGACGGAAAAGCGTGCAAATGAACATTTTGTTTCATGGTTATGGGTTTAACCCTAATAAACATGTATTTGGACACGTGATTGAACAGGTTGGTCGTACCAGCCTTATCGAACAGTGGCATACAAGCGCTCCTTGTTTATCTTGAACATCAGTTTCACAATATAACTTTGTTTAACAATTTTTCACAGTCTCAAGACTAATTGAACATCATTTCACTCTTTCCATTTCACGATTTCGAACAATCTCACAGTGATTGTGGATTGAATGTACTTGACACTAGAATCACTTTGTGAAACACTGTCATTGGTTGTGTGAAGTTCATTCAACAGTGGCTCTAAAATATAACTTTGATCACGACCCGTGGATTTGTGTCAAGCACGTATTGTTTAGCGGCAGATAGTGTTTAAGATTACGATGGTTAGTAGTGTATTCCTCCCAAACGGTCTATTATTTATGCCCATAACTCTCTAATCTTACAATGCTTGCTTGCTTTATAGAAAGCTCGGAATTCATGGATTTTAATATTATTTGTTTCAAATCGTTTCGCTTCTGCCTTCCTATTTTTCTGGTTTGTGAATAATGGATAAACAGATTTCAAATGCAACCTATAATAAATCGATAGATTACATTTCGGGTTTTGTCTACATAAATAGTTTAAATTCTGTGATCTGTCTGGCACGTCAAAACAAGCCTTAACCGAACAAATATGTAATTAAGACCCGTGTTTACCGATTGAAACAGACACAATCTGGAGATTTACACCTTTGGTAGACGTTGACAATCAGGTACGATTTTCCTGGAACTATTATATACACACTGTTTAATCTAAGTCATGTTCGATCATAAAATACGGGGTTTTTGGATACGTGTCGGAGATAGAACAATGATGTGAATAACTAATTAGCATAATAAATAGCGAGGATATTCAATTGATATTGATTCGAAAAAGCTAGACTTTACCGGTTTCGACGAAACACAACGTACAGCAATATATATATATATATATATATCGTATATAAATGGCTACTCTATGTATAACCATTGTGTAGTAGATACCCATGCATTGTGAACGAGTTATGCGAAAATTTCGCACCTTGGCTTTTTTCTTTAAATTTTGATGACAATATTTGTGTTCAAATGTAAATTTACAGAATAATGCTATATGATTGTGTCAATTGTTAAATCTGTGATATTCACGAATTCCAGTCGCTAACCATTGCCCAATCTGTCCGATATAATAGACTTCTAATTTCACAGGGAAACATGGTTTACCACAGTATCTACACAAATTTGGTTATTTTATACTTTTCATACTTTGTGTTTAGATGCCCCGGATATAAGATGCATCCAGTGAACTCAAAAAAGTTTTGCGTCTGTGGTGTTTCTTTTATGGCATGCAGACGTGATTTATTGAAAAGTTTTGAGCGCTTTTACGTACATCTTTTTTCGGTAAAAATTGAAATTTTCAAACGGGTTGTGGTCTGTGAATGAGGAATGTGGGAGCATTACGATATATTCTTAAATTCTGTTCGCTGCTCAGTTACACATACATTATTAATAGGTGTTCAAGCAACTTACTTTGGGAGTCACGGTAAAGCATAATCCGCGCATTTTTCTGATCCTTTTCAATAAAATCTTACATGATACACTCAGCCAGCTCGAAGAACATAAGTGACACTAACCAGCTTATGAGATGAATATTTTTAATTCTATTGCTCATATGAAATGCTTATTTGAGAAGTTAATAGTGTGTGTTTGGAGGTTATCAAGGTTATCTTCTTAACAGTATGGGTTCGCCCGTCAAAATAACGAGTGACTTCGTAAGTCAGTTTTACACCCTCCACCATTTTAACCCAGCATGTACACGGAATTTGGAGAGATAATTAGTACAAAACGTACGAAAAAAATGGATATTTGTCGATTAACTTTAAAATTCAAAAGATACCTAGTTGTTGAAAAGGTCGATAATTGCAAAATCGCGCCTGCGAGAAAATAGCTTGGTACTACTTTCGTTGTCTAATTATGCCGCATTGATTTTCTATCATCCAATTTCGCAGGTTTGAAACTGCAGCTGATTAATACATACTCACGTATAATCCATAACATGGGGTTAGTGATTTGTGTTCTGAAATTCTCAATGGGATATAATTTAGTCAACAAATTTTTCTAAGCTGGTCGTCGTAAATAAGTATCTGTTATCTGCGTCTGATAAGGGTTAATATTGCGAAACTTTTCGCCCAGTAGATTCGCAGTGAATGTGAGCAATCCGAATTCAAGCCACTTAGATCGATTTGACTAGCCACTTTGTGGATCGGCAAACAACAAGTTGACTTATTTTGCGTTGTTCAACAAATGGAGGCAGATTTCAAATTTTACACCTTTGTCAAACAAAATGTGTTAATTCAAATACCGAACGTCGAACAACACGTGTATCATGGATTTTCTCATGTTTTGTCACCAACTATTAAGTCATATTCTTGTCATTCAATGCTATGGAACGGAGGCTAAAACCATTTAATATTTTTAACAATTTTCAAGTAACAAATTTTCCAGGTTAAGCAAAAAATTACGGCAGATATCCAAGCGAGAATGTGGGATAGTCAAAGCCATTGAATGTTTGAGTGTTCGAGTAACATCATCGGGTTTTATTAAATATTCAATAGGATGGATTTGAATATGAAAAATTTCAAATGCCGACATATGGTGACTACGCATTCGTCGTTGCGTAAGATCTTGTAGTTTTATTTTGCGAATTCACTCTTGTAAAGGTATATTATTCTAACAAGTGATCAACTAGGTTTCACAATAAAAATTTCTGTCAAGGATTTCATGATCCATGCAGCGATAATTCCCAGGATTCGATCGAATATTCCATAACAGGACGCACACATCTTTTTGGCATCCGAGGAGATGTTTCGGTCTTGAAACGCGTGAATATCTTTTTTAGCGGACAAAAGTTACGTCGTGTGGAAATATCGTCCCGGCTTAATATTTCACACCTCCAGAATATCAAGATCTTTTTCCATGGTATTACAAAGTTCACGTTTTCACTAGGCGACCAACAAATTTTTGAGGATCTTTACTCCGTCTTATGTGCGTCAAGTAATAAGTATTTAGTCCTTTCACAATAACCACAGTGAATTTAAACGTCAAATCAGACTGGTGCCAGGTGACAATGGATTATCCTTTTACAGATTGAAATACTAATAGTATTTTGCTGATAGATGTTTTCTAGCGACCATTTTGGTGTGGACCCTGCATTCGCTACAAAGCAACATAAATCCTAAGACCTTCAGTAAACGGTGAGTGAATGTTGCACCAGTGAGGTTTTAGAGTACCTACAAGTCAAGCGGAAATATCTACGACTTGACGCTGAAATAATTTTTGTTATTGTACATTAACATTACTCCACCGTCAACCAAACTCACAATGCTTAAAGTCCCGAAAACACGTAGTAGCACACTTTATAATGTGAATTATATACACCCAAAATCATACAGCACTGCTTATTCAATTTCACAGCAAACGAATGTATCCTGTGTCACGCGTGAACCTTTGAGTTGCCCTACTATACAATCGGTACTCGCTGACCAACAGGCAGCCGCGAATCACTCGTGGAATTTGGAATTACGAAATCCCAA
>JACCGJ010002697.1:0-27331 GCA_013407085.1 Atriophallophorus winterbourni | reverse complement strand
GACATTGACCCCGCGAGCTGGGAAGAACTTGCTCTCGAACGCTCACTTTGGAGGCATTGTGTTAAGCAAGCCGGGTAGGAGCAGATACAGATCTTGGCTGCTAATCGCAGATCATGCCGCCGGCGTGCAACTGATGCAATACAACAGAGTTCTGACTATCGTTGCAAGCGCTGCGAAAAAGATTGTTCCCCGAATCGGACAGTTTACGCATTCAAAAAGCTGCAAAACATGAAATTCATGCGATTGTGATGTACATCTATGGTCGACATCGACCGACGGAGGCTAACAACAACAACATCAACAACCGGCAGCTACATGACCCAATATTCAATAACCCACTGCATTAATATTGATAAACCGGGTATCAGCGAGGGTTCTCCGTTCAAGATTAAAGTATTATTAATGCATTATCTCGATTGCTTTCCTGTCAGGGCCTCTCTATGAGCATGACAAGGAACATACAAGGTCGGACCACAATCCTTTCACTTTAAATGTGGCTCTATAATCTCATAAATAGATGTTTACGTGATGAAATACCTTCCTCCGCTAGGTAAGAGCTACTACGACATAAATCTTTCTAATTGGCGTTTAGTCCCATTTAGACACCCAATTTGGTCTAATAGGCATGGTACTACTAAAAAGTGATGCAAAGCAGCTGAATTAGAAATTATACGAATTGAAAGCTGTGATAGAATTTAGATGAAAGAATATTAGTGGGTACCTGAAGCAATTAGTGGAAGGTTTTTCTATTCTACAACCAGTAAAAACGCAAGTAAAACACATAGTGGAGCGCGTCAAAGTGCAGACAATAAATGCAGCCGTGGCGCTAAAAAGTACAGCTAAAAGGTCGCAGGCTGCTTGAATTTGGTACGTGATCATACTTCACAGATTACTTTTACGCTGCTTATACTCAAGGTTTTCTCTATACACATTATACATTTTACTAAAAAATGTTACTATCATCTCGATATAAATTTCGTAAATTATCTGAGCTAAGTAATTGTACTGGCCGATTCAAAATGACACTTCAGTTACTTTGAATAAATTAAAAAATTAGAATCGGAGGTGTCAGTACTAAGAAATGAACTAGCAATATGCAATTCCAGCTATAATTGAGTGAATGAATAAATATTATACATAGATCTATAATTCAACCTCATTGTAAAATAGAAATGTATAAATTGTTCACCATTCCTATTCTAGACTATTGTAATATAATATATACCAATTAAATAAAATCCGATAGTATAGTTTTGGGAAAGATACAACGATCTTTCTCAAAATCCATCTTCGGTTATACCACCAAACTATTTTATAGAGGAAGATGTATAGAACTGAACCTTGATTCATTATGGTTTCGCAGACTCAATCATAATATCATCTTATTCTTTAAAATACTGTTAAGGGATAATATAGAAATAAGTTCGAATCTTCATATACGACATGATTCTAAGTATAGCTTGAGAAACAGTGATAAAACTATTAAACTACTAAGGTTTAATACTGAAGTAAGGTACAATTTCTTCTTGAATAAATATGCTAAACTGTGAAATCTCCTTTCACAAAATATAAGACTCAGTTCCTGTTTAAATGAATTTAAATCACATCTGGCTTTATTTCTAACCATAGATAGAATTCACAATCTTCCTAACTTAGATGTTCTGCCTCATGATTTATATAATAATGGCATTCCTGAGTATTGATATTAAAAAATTTTCCTAACAACAACATCCTCTCGCTTCTGAGTATTTTTTCACAGCACAATTCTTAATCCGCACCCAAATGAAACGGACCACAGACCTCAACCTAGTGAAATAAATTACCTCCGCCCAGCGGACAGGAAAACGGTTCATATTCAGGAAAGATCAATTTATTTCGAACAAACAAAATGAAAAAGTTTGGAACATCAACAACAGAGATTCTTCACTTATCCTCGATGGAACTTATCCGCTAAAATTCAGTGCTGCCGGGATCATTCATTGTACTATACCACTGTACTACATCAGATCACGTACGGTCTATCTGAAAGCAACTTTTAAATACTGTTACCTTTATATTTTTCGGACAATAAGTTTCGCTGAAGAAATGACGTTAAAAATTGTTTTTGCAAATTTTTATACTATAATCTGATTGTACAAACCTTTTGGAAACTATTGATCATGGTCAAAATGCCTTTCCGAGAATAAAATTTATTTATTAAATTCTCTAAAACCTCTTTTATCACTCATGAACCCTGGTATATATATTGACGAAGATATATTGATACAAGCCAATAAATTTATAGAAACCATGTGCACGGAAATATATGAAAGAGAAGCTCGCTCAAAAAATGTTATCATTTTCAATGTTGCAAATAGTTATCTTTTAAATGATTTAAAATTGTATCTTTTCAACATATGGCATTCCCACAGAATGTTTCACTGTAGTCCGACTACGTAAAAACACTGTTAAACAACTTACTCCTGTTTTATCAAAATTCACAAATAAAAGTTTCAAATTGTATTTACTTGATAATAAAAACCTTTTAAAAATTATACTAAGGTTCTCGAATGGGATCTTAAGACCGGACTTAACCCCCATGCAACAAAATTTCAACTATCAAAAACGCAAATTTATCAGCTCTACTATATGTAACAATACCTCAGATAATAATGAACAGATATAATGTGAATCTCTAATTGAAATCAACTCTAATAATTAACAAAATTCAACACCCGCACCTGATAATCATGGTACGTGTTAAACACGATCTCTGCATCTACGCTCGCTGTGTTTATCTAAATTATGACAAACACGACCCCTTCTACTAAATACTTCTACGTTTAGAGAGGCAGTAATGATGCAACCTTACCTAAAACTTATGAAGACAGCTAATTATATAAAAGTTTCACCTAGTCTGGATAACCAAATTGAAACTACTTCTCGTTTCCTAATGAATGACCACCTACAATATAAGCAAAAGAGTCAACATTCACCAGCCCCTCCTACAACTTTTTGTAATATTCAACCTTGTTGCAGACAACATGAAAGTAGTAATTTCCTTCCCATCTTCTGAAACACAAACTTACATTGCCAGACTAAACGAAGATTTGGATGCATTATCTAAATGGGGTAAAATTAATGGTCTCTCATTCTCTGTAGAAAAATATAAGTTCATGCCTTCAAGATGTACAATTCCTGATAACTCAATCCTTCTTAATAGTAATCCTATTCAAATTATCGATTGCACATGTGATCTTGGGTTCAAATATTCAGCATGGCTTACATTCAATGAACATATACATCACGTGATCTCAAAGGCAAAGCAGAGTGTTAATATGATTCATAAGTTCTTCACTCTCCCACACTGTAAGTTAGAACTTTATAAGCTTTTAACCATACCCCCTCTTTGATTACTGTAATATAATATATAGCAGTATAAATGAAACCGATAGCATCGTTTCGGAAACAGTACATCGTACTTTTACCAAATCAATCACCGGATATAGCTCGAATCAATCATATAGAAAGTGTAAGCAACTTAAGCTAGAACCACTATGGTTCCGTAGAATTAGACACAACCTAATACTGTTGTCTTATAATAATATGTTCTATAATATAGATATTTGGATATCAAGGCATGCAATACATGATCAGTTTATCAAAATTTGAACAGCAAAAGAAAATAGTACAGTGCAAGATCAGAGTCTGATTTTCGTGTTAATGCTGAGAGCGGAGGATTTCCAAATGGAATTCAGCATGCACAATGCTTGGTTCGCCTTCCCGATCGTTCTTCTGACCTTATTTCACAGTCACCATTTACAGTCAGTTTGCTTCCAAGATAGACTGTATCTGTAACCTCACTGAACGGTTGACCGTCCACGAACACTGGTTTCTCTGGTTCCTCCGATTTACCATTGGTAATTTCCTAACCCACCGTCTTGCCAATTGTCGATAGTCGATCGCTCTTGTTCTGGATGTCCCTGATCTTGCATGCCTAGAGGGCAACATCATCCGCATAGTCTAGGTCTTCTAGCAGTCCCGCTGGGGTCCATGGCATGCCTGCTGCCCTGCTATCGGTCATCTGTCTCATAATCCAGTCTATTGTTCGGACGAAAAGTATCGGTGAGAGGATACATCCTTGCCTCACTCCCAAACGAACCTCAAACTTCTTAGTGAGCACTCCATTGTGAGCGACTCGGCATTCAAACTCCTCATAAAAGGCTTTTGTGAGATTTACTATCTTTGATGGTATACATAATGACGTAGAATTTCCCATAACATTGGTCGGTGAATGCTATCGTAGGCCTTTTTAAAGTCGATGTAGGCTAAATCCTACTACAATCTGTGAAGTGTTTGTGAAATATTTTAATACTACATATAATACTTCTATCTATAAAGATTTCACTAGAACATTCGGACACCTGGTTTATTACACACTATATGCATAAATCTGAATGACATTAATGAAGTCTGCAAGCAAACTAATTTGATCCTCAACCCAGACATAACAGGCATTCCACCTGCCATTTGGAGAATTGGTGGTGACGATTTCAAACTTTTTCTACTGAACTTATTTAACACTTCAATAGAATCTGGAGTGTTTCCTTTAGAGTGGAAGCACTCGATATCAAATTATTACCCAGTCAACTACACAGCAATTTTATCTAAATTACTTGAAACAATAGTGAAAAAGCTATCTGAAATCACTTATCTCCAAGTTTCTTCTCTAGACCTCAACATGGCTTCCTAAATAAAAGATCTTACATTGCATGCCAGCTTGAATACCTTGACTATAATACTATATCGATTAAGGAAGTTTCGGACGTTGTAGTTGTCTTCCTAGACATAAATGAAGCATTAGATACTGTTCCTCATATGTTAATATTATCGAAACTTGAAACATATGGCATCGGTGGCAATCTTCTTTCCTGGTTAACTTCTTCTCTTACTGATCGCATTTACTCTGTTGAAGTTAACCGCCATACATCTCACAGCCTAACTATTCCCAGTGGGGTTATTTCAGGTAGCATTTTAGGCTCCTCAATTTTCCTTATACATATTAATGACAAACATAACATCACTTCACATAGTAAACTATTCTTATTCGCTGAGGACATGGAAGTCGTTATCACATTCCCAGCTAATTAAGCACAAGCGTATATAGGTATACTGAAAAATGATTTACCTGCACTTGCAGATTGAGTGACAAATAACGGTCTCCAGTTCTCAACAACAAAATCTAATTTTATGCCTTTATAATATGCACGATACAAGATGACTCAATTCATGTTAACAGTAACGCATGTCAAAAGATTGACAGCATTCTTCATTTAGGATTTCGATATTCTGCATCACTCAGTTTCCATGAACAGATACATCATCTTATTACTAAAGCCAAGCAAAGTATGAATATTTCACACAGATCTATAAATCAACCTCATTGTAAGATAGATATTGTATATTGTATATTGTATAAATTCATCACAAATTCCTCTCCTAGACTATTGTAACATAATATATACAAACAAAAATAAATCTGATTGCATAGTTTTATGAAAGATACAACGTACGTTTTCAAAATCCATAATCGATTATATCACCAAACAATCTTATAGAGAAATATGTTTTCAACCGAACCTCGATTTTTAGGTTTTTGCAGACTCAAGCATAATCTCACCTTAATCTTCAAACTACTGTCAATGGATAATATAGAAATAAGTTTAAATCTTCATATGCGGCATAATTTTGAGTATAGCTATAGAAAAGAAGGAGAAAACTATTAAATTATCAAGGTTTCGTACTAAAGTGAGGAACAACTGCTTCTTGACTAAATATGCTAAACTGTGGAATATTCTTCCAAAACATATAAGACTCAGATCCTTTTCATTCGTTACCATAGAAGAAATTCACGAAATTATTACATAAATAAATTTTATTTTTGGAAATCCAAGGCATGTTAAACATGATCAATAATTTCCAAAAGCTATGTAAAATCAGATTAAAGTATGTACATCTGCAAAAACAATTTGTTCAAGGTCATTTGTTTCAGCGGAATTTAACTTTCAATAAATATAAAGGTAACGGTGTTTAGCGTTGTTTTCAGGTAATCGGTACGTGATCTGATATAGTACGAAAATACAGGAATTGAAAAAAATCTAGAATGTTTTCGGCAACACTGATGATAAACGGATAAGGACCATCGAGGATAAGTGAAGAATCTCTGTTGTTGATAATCCAAACTTTTTCATTTTGTTTCTTCAAAATAAATCGATCTTTCCTGAATATGAACCGTTTCTCTGTCCGCTAGGCGGAGGTAATTTATTTCACCAGGTTGAGGTCTGTGGTCCGTTTCATTTGGGTGCAGATTCAGTATTGTGCTGTGAAAAAAATACTCAGAAGCGAGAGAATGTTGTTTCGAACGTTATGAAATTTTTTTTAATATCAATACTCAGGAATGCCATTATTATATAAATCATCGGGCAGAACATCTCAGTCAAGAAGATTGTGAATTTTTTCTATGGTAAGAAATGAAGCCAGATGTGATTTGAATTCATTTAAAGAGGAACTGAGTCTTATATATTGTGGAAGGAGATTTCACAGTTCAGCATATTTATTCGAGCAGTAATTGTACCTCACTTTAGTAAGAAACCTTAGTAGGTTAATAGTTTCATCACTGTTTCCCAAGCTATACTTAGAATCATGTCATATATGAAGATTCGAACTTATTTCTAATATTATCCCTTAACAGTATTTTAAAGAATAAGATGATATTATGCTTGAGTCTGCGGAACCAGTTGTATACATCTTTCTCTATAGGATTGTTTGGTAGTATAACCGATGATTGATTTTGAGAAAGTACGTTGTATCTTTTCTAAAACTATGCTATCGGTTTTATTTATATTAGTATATATTATGTTACAATAGTCAAAGATAGGAATGGTGAATAATTTATACATTTCTAGTTTACAATGAGGCTGAATTATAGATCTGTGTATAGTATTCATACTTTGTCTGGCTTTAGTAATAAGGTGGCGTATGTGTTCGTTGAAAGTGAATGATGAAGAGTATCGAAATCCTAAATCACGCGTGCTGTCAATCATTTGAATTGCGTTTTTGTTTAGAAGGATTGAGTTATGTTGTATCGTGATCTTATAGGCATAAAATTAGATTTCGCTGTTGAGAACGTAAGACCATTATTTTTTACCCAATCTGCAAGTGCAGCTAAATCATTGTTTAGTCGAGGTATATAAGTTTGTGCTTGGTTAGCCGGAAAGGTGATAACAACTTTCATGTCATCAGCTAACAAGATCAGTTTACTATGTGAAATGACGTTATGTATGTCATTTATATATAAAAGAAATAGTATGGGGCCTAATACGCTACCTTGAATCACCCCACTGGGAATAGGTAGGCTGCGTGATCTACGGTCAATAACTTCAACAGCGTAAGTGCGATCAGTAAGAAAAGAAGTTAACCAGGAAAGAAGATTACCACTGATGCCATATAAATCGATAATAATAACTTATGAGGAACAGTATCAAATGCTTTATATATGTTTAGAAAGACAACTACAACTGCCGAACCTTCCTCAATCGATGTAGTAATATAGTCAAGGTATTCAAGCTGACATGTAATGCAAGATCTTTTATTTAGGAAGCCATGTTGAGCTCTAGAGAAGAAACTTGGAGATAAGTGATTTAAGATAGCTTTTTTACTATTTTTCCAAGTAATCTAGATAATATTGCTGTGTGGTTAATTGGGTGATAATTTGATACCGTATATTTGATACCATATATGTTCTACCTGATGATCTATATATTGATGGCATTCCCGGATATTGATATTGAATAAATTTTCATAGCGTTCGGAAGAACATTCTCTCACTTTTGAGTATTTACTTTACAGCGAAAATCTTAATCCGCACTCAAATGATAATGATGATGATAATAAAATAGATGTTCACGCGTCCTTGATGGACATTATCCGTTAAACATAAGTGCTGCCGGGAACATTCATTGACTTTTCCTCACAATGCCAGTGTTTTTGTATTATATCAAATCACCTACGGATTATCTGAAAGCAAACTTGTAATACTTTTACCTTTATAGACAGCGCTACCAGTTTGGTTACCTTTATATTTATTAAACGTGCAAAGTCCGTTGACATAATGACTTGAAAAGTTTTTTGCAAACGGACAGACTACAATCTGTTGTTTGTACAACCCTTTGGAAAATTTGGATCATGGTCGACAGCCTTAGATACCAAGAATAACAAATTATTTATTTATTCTTTAATTCATACTGAATAAAAACACACTTAAGGACCCTCAAGAGAATAAATTGTAATGAGAGCTGGATAATGTCTGAGTAATAGGATTAATTTTTGCAGTGTCATCGACGCGATTCAGGTAACCTGTAGAAACTCACGATTTCTGAGCACTCACTCTAGCTATGTGAAGGTTAGTCAGGAAACTGGTCACCACACTTCTGTCGCAGCTGGATAAATCTAAGTCGACTGGCCCCGACGATATACCTCCGGATATTCTTCAACCACTCGCGAATATAGTTAGCCTTGTATTAAGCAATCTTTTAGCAGATATCATACTCCAGGGTATACTACCAGGCGATTGAAAACGAGCAGCGGTAGTAGCCGTATATAAAAGGGTCCCACTTCGGATTTACGCAACTGTAGGCTAGTAAGCCTGACTAGTATTCTTTGCAAGTGCTTGGAAAAAATTATTCGGTACCAGATATGTTAATATTCGATAGCTAATTCTTTTCTATCCGATGCCCAGCGCGTATTTTAGAAAGGGAGCTTCTGCCTAACCAATTTTCTGAGCATTCTTGATGAAGTGACTTTACGGCTCGATGAAGGGAGAGCAATGAAGGGAGCAGTAGTGAGAGATGATGAAGGGAGAGTAGTGAGAGAAGAGTCAGTGTCAAAGTAAGCTACCTTGATTTTCAAAAGGCCTTTGACTCAGTAAACTATAGGTACCTTCTGCACAAACTAAGGATGTGTGGCGTCACAGGGTAACTACATCGATGGTTAGACAGCTTTTTAACCAATCGCACTAACTATGTCAGAATTGCAGTGGTGTGCTCGGAGTAACCAGTGATAATCAGTGGAGTGCCTCATGTCTCAGTGATTGGTGCATTAATTTTTCCTATTTTTGTAAACAATCTGGCAGCCTGCTCTAGTTAACGTTGCTTCCTGCTTGCTGATGATGTTCAGATCCTGGGAACCGACAGTAGAGCCAGCTTTTGTCGGATTCAAAAAAGTAATTGAGTGGACAAAAGCATGGGACTTGCCACTAAACTTGGGGAAGAGCTGCTTTCTGACAACTGATTTGGTGACAACACAACGAGAAGTCGGCGAAGGAACTCTCGGAATATCTGCTGCTCAGAAAGTGAAGTATTTCAGCAATAAAATAAAAGAAGATTTTAACTGGTCTACTTAATGTGATAAAGCTGCAAACAAAGCTCGTAGAGAATTCTTAAGTGTGCGCTCAGAGTTTCCGTGCCGAAAAAGTTATATTTTTTATCGCCCTATGCAAGTTAGTCGTGCGGCCTTTATTGAAATAGTGTGTTCAATCCTACGCGCTTGTCACGAAAGGGCCTAGTGCCTTGCGACTAGGATGGTTTTGTGTCAGTGAGGTAAAACATATGAGTCAAGACTCAAGGACCTCGATATATTCTCACTAACGAGATGGAGGCTGAGAGGCGCCCTAATAGAAGCCTGTAAGATTCTACAGGGTGTCACCGGTGATAATATTACTGAACTCCTTAAACGTTCCCATAAAACATCTATAAGTGGTAATTCTATGAAACGTCTTAAGAGTAGACCCACGCTGCTGGCACGTGAGCACTTTTTCAGCAACCGTGTATCCAGCTTCTGGAACAAGCTCCCGGATTGTATAGTAAACCTACCGAATGTGTTAAGCTTTGAAAGGAAATTGGACGCTAAAAGGCCTACCATATTTCCGCACACTGTCTAATAAAATCTTTAGAATACATAAAACCTATTGTTACATTTACCTTCTCATATCTGTCTAGGAGTGGGCAACCTGAAAGCATCTTAGCCCACATGCAGTCTATGACTGTGCTGCATATAGCTTCCACTAGGCTAGTGATTTCATGCATCATACATTGATGACGCATATTATTGCAGTGTATTCTGAATAGATGACCTCTCGCCGTGCAAGTGAAGAGAAGCTCTACCATACTTTCCAGATATCTGGAAACAAGAACGTGTGAAACGTACGAAGTGTATACTGAATATCGAAGTGCTGGGTGCTAAATCGCATACTGTCGAAGAAAATCTGGGCGTGTGATTAGCTTTTAACCACATCCAGCCCTTGTCGAGTATCATAAATAAACCACTGGCGCTAATCTTCAATTTATCCCTGAGGTATGGTAAGTTACCTAAAGATTGGAAGTACGGCATTGTCAAACCAATGTATAAGGGCGGTGAAACCAGTGATCCGGCTAACTACCGACCGGTTACCCTCACTTCGGTAGTTGTGAAGACTCTGGAACGACTGCTGAAGAAACAGATTGAAGATTTTCTCCTTACAACCAGTCAGTTAACATCAGCTCAACATGGTTTTACGCCAAGACGATCATGCTCATCCAATCTCATCACTGCTCGCGAGCACTGGTGTGCTGAACTTGATCTGGGTCACCCGGTAGTCACTGCCTTCATTGACTTCAGTAAGGCTTTTGACCGTGTTCCATTTCAACGTCTATTGCTAAAGCTCCGTGCTCGTGGTGTAAAGGGACCTGTTCTAACTTGGATTGAAGACTTCCTTGTTGACCGTTATACACGGGTCGAGGTTAACGGAGTCAAATCGCAGGTTACACTTCCAACGTCCGGGGTTCCGCAAGGATCTGTTCTCGGCCCGTTGAATGAAATGAATGAACGCACAAGCCTGATCCAGGCAAAGTGCCGTACAGTCAGAGACTGCACGTGGGCGAAGATACTGTCAGGTTGCCCAGGCCTAGACAGATATGAGGAATTGAAAAGAGCAAGAAATAGTAGTGAGACTCCAGGGTGTTTCAGCATGCAGCTCACTACAGTTGGCCAATTAATTTAGCACGGTGTTAGCCGCACAGCACAGAAGTACTGTACGTTACTTTTTAAAGTATATGTTAATGACCTCCCCGACTCATTAAATACGAATTGTCTACTTTTCGCGGATGATCTGAAAGTTTGGGGTACAGTAAGCTCTTCTGCTGATAATACCATTTTTCAGAACGAATTGAACAAATTGCTTGATTGGACGGTAAAATGGCAGCTTCCTGTAAACCGACAGAAATGCGCTGTAATGCTTTTGGGGCCAAGCACGCCTGAAGGTGCGTACTTCTTCGGGGATCATCAACTGAAGTGGGTTGATACTGAACGTGACCTGGGTACAATTATAACTCGGACGCTTAAATCGAAGGAGGATACGAACAGAAAAGCTGCTGCTGCAAACCGCGCATAGTGGGCTATTAGTCGGTCTTTTTCGGTGATTACTCCACAAATGTTTCGCATTCTTTATTCCACATACGTGAGACCAGTTTTGGAATATGGTTTGCCAGCCACCTATCCTCAAACTAAGGGAGGACGTGACCAGTTGGAAAAATTGCAAAGGCGGGCGACGAAACGAGTACAAGGATTGAAATCAATTCCTTATGTGGAGAGAGTTCAACGCCTCAACCTCATGTCGCTCAGTATTCGGCGTGTGCGCTTCGACCTGCTGCTAACTCGTCGCATATTACTGGGAGCTTATGGTGACGAGCTGCGCGAGTTTTTCCCTCTCGTGACGGACTCAAGAACCCGTGGCCATGCTCTAAAGCTTCAAAAGCGAAGGACACTACGCCTACCTCAGGGATTCACGCTCTCAACAAGAATTGTTAACTTGTGGAATGCGCTTCCGGAAGAGGCTATCTCAGCGAGCTCTGAAGACCAATTCAAGCAACTTTTGGATAAGGTTTTGCCTGTAATCACGGCGAAGCTGAACAACACTGGACAGGATTTCTTCAACTGAGGTTCTCCTGGACTAGGTTGCTGACATAAAGAGATGCGGCTTACAAGGGCTTGACCCCCCTGTCGTCTATCAAGAAGAAGAAGAAGAAGAAGAAGAAGAAGAAGAGAACTGAAATTTTCAGAGTGTCAAAACGCGCGAGAGATGATTTTATCACCTGGTTTTAAATGTCCACTAGATTATCGCGTCAATTATTTGTTTCAAGTATATTTGTTTATTGTGATGTAACTTGATGTTAGAAATGATAATATAATCACGTTCATCATTTTTATACTTTTCTATTCTACGAAAAATGTTTTCATGTACTTCTTAACGATGTGCTCATGTAAATTAAACATTACGTTGTAAATGATTGTTGCATTGGTGAGAGTTTTTGGTAAAACTGAAATTCACTATCGTGTTTGCCATGATTGGGGTTATCCTTCGCACACCGCATGTACATATTCCTGAGGTGCTGTTGCAAATTAGACAATTTGGCAATGCAAATGATTGTTTATACTTGGCGACTTCAATCTGTCTGATATAGACTGGAGGAATCTTGATTTGTCACTCGAAATTGGTCGAGTGAAACGTGAGATCTTCAAATCGATGTCCTAACGCAATCATCAACTGGATTTGTTTTTAACGCCAAGTTACGCGGATATTTCAGATTTGAAAGTCTAAGCTCCGATTCTTCACTTTGGTTTACACGGACGCGTGGTCCACCTCCTCTATTGTCTGAAAGACTAAAATGGAACTTTTGTAACTTAAACAAAACGATATGCTGAAGCGTGTCAGTCAGTTAGATTGGTCTATTTCGAAATACTTAAATGCGGATAATATGTGGTCGCGCCTCCTTGATAATATTATGCCTCACAGCAGTTGTGCCCTTATGACTTGTGCTCTAAAGAAAAAAGTAATGGAAAAACTACCGCGTTACACGAAGCAGTCGATTATGATAAATACAAGAAAGTCAGAAATTTATGTTCGAAACTAAACAAAAAAGAGAACAATATGAAACATGGTTATTCATACTATCCACTGTTACTACCAAAAAGCATTTTGCGTACATTTGCCGAAGAACCAAAATGTCCTCCATGATTTCGAATCCGGCAAATCTATTAATCCCGAATTTTGGACAGGACAGAATCCCTCGCCGCTCAGTATGCATCTGTTTGTTCCATGGAGGATGATATTTCGCTTGAACCGGTATCCGAAGCGGGTATATCAACTATCACGGTAGACTCAAAGCTAATTAGCAAAATTATGGGTAGCTCGGTTATCTTTTTCAGTGGTTACTCGTGATATATTTAATATAATCTATGGCTCGTATATCAGGCCTCTTGAATACGGTCTGCCAGTGTGCTATCCATTATCAAAAGGAGAGAAAGCTATTCTGGAAAAAGTGTAGCGGAGAGCAACGAAATGGTGAAAGGTCTCCATTTGCACACCCATGAGGATCGTCTTGACAAGTTGCGTCTGTATCCACTGGAACATAGATTTAGACGCTTTGACCTCCTCGTTACCTGCCTAATTCTTTTTTCAAGCACAAGCCTGATCCAGGCCAAGTGCCGCACAACCAGAGACTGCACGTGGGATAAGATACTGTCAGGTTGCCCAGGCCTAGACAGATATGAGGGGGAAATAGAAATGGTAGTGAGACTCCAGCGTGTTTCAGCGTGCAGCTCACTACCGTTGACCAATCATTTTAGCACGATGTTATCCGCACAGCACGGAAATGCTGCACGATTGCACATGCGTGGGATGTTATGTGTCGGCCCTTGGCAGAAGATAGAAGAACTCGTGGTCATAATCTAAAATTAAAAATGCGGCCTCATTCTTAGTGTTTACTTGGGTGGTCAATGCATGGAATGTATTGCCGCAAGATGTCTTTGTAATCAGAGGTAAAGTTCGAGGCGTATTTTAACTCCTCTCATTTTGGTGGACAATAGTAAGCCGTTCTGGCTGTCTTCCTCGAGACTTCCTGTTTTAGTGGATCAATCGTTCCTGTAAAACGTCATAGAAGATGAATTATTGAAATCTTCAAGAGCGCATGCGCTTGTGAATAGTATACAAGTGATGCCCACATCACCACGAGGCGTTTATTTGAGTACAGCTCTCTAGCCTTTGCACATCAAGGCAGCAGAGAGTTAAAAGATGAAAAGCGCTGTGCGCCACTTACCTGTCTACGAGACTTCACTCCGGATTTCTAAAAGTTTTCTCCAGAAGCCTGTCCCTTGATCGGGTCACCCACAATGTAACGGGAATTCGGCATCAGGGTTTTTGTTCCTCTAGTTGGATTGACAGTAGCTGACGAGCTTAATCTAGCTTTTTAAACTGGTTTTATGACACAAGTTACCTGCATTCGTCTCTTCTGCAAGCAAAAACAGTTTTGTCGGGCTTACGAAAGCCACACGTGCAGGTCAAGAGATAAACTTGGTTGTCAGAGACTGAGTCAATCCCCATATGGGAGCATTTTATTGATTTTAAAGGGTCATTCCTACTACACCTCGCATGTGTCAACGGTGAAACAATTGTGTAGTAATCGCAGTCGGTTATTACAGTTGTTTTCTAACGTTTCGCTTCGAATCAAGAGCCTGTTGATCGCGTCTTAACTGAAAGGAAATAAGCAGAAGTAACAAAACATTCTAGTGTTTACTTGAAATACAAATTAGACAAATATAGCGAAAAATCACCTCTTCATCAGCGCTCTTCGCGCCTATAGTTTCTTGCTTGTCATAGGGCCATAATGTACTTGGTTGCAAATTCGATACCTAATCTAGATTTCTATTTGTTTTCGTATCTTTGGTTGGAAACGAAACATTGCAGAGCAGTTGTCATAAACGTTCGCTCTCAAGCAATTTCTGCTTTTCAGCTTTATTATTTTGACATCTTCAAGAACGGCATCATATCAATGCAAGTGCTGAACTGTTCTACATTAATCCAGAAGGTGGTTTACGGATTTATGATTGTGCAGGATATCTGTACTACGCAAGTAACAACGTAATAATTTTAATCAACGGTACTAAGCTGCTTGTTGAAACAAACTGAAGTCTCATTGCCGTTTTTTCAATCTCATATCTGACAATACATATGCAACCACACAATTTCCTGGCGTGTGGCCCTGTAACTGTGATGCACGTTGCGTGAATTCAAGCTTATGATTTCATGCTTGCGTACATACATTTTTTGAATAGTCAGTTATGAAAGTGTTTAAACGCGCTGCTTATTTGTCAGAACAGTAAGCGCAAACACAATAAACCATTGATGAAGTCGCTGGCTGGGTCGTTTTATGAACGCCAGACTACAGACTTCCGAAACAGATCTATCTTGCGACGCCGCTGATCTCATGGTAGCCAAACCGTAACATAGCATAGGCAGCTTAAAAGCCTAATTAATAATATTTCCAAAGGCCTGTCTTCCGGGTTGGGATCCCCGCGATCATATCGCAGTTACGTTTCAGAATGTCTTGAAACCGTGTTCAGGGGCGGTTTTACACTAAGCATCTTCTTGGAGTGTTTGCTAAACCTTGCATGTTGTCAAGTGGAGCGACGACTAAAGCTTGTTATGATGCATGGTGGTGAAAGCAACAAAGAAGCTGTCGTGCTGATGTCGCTCTACTCTTGCGAAACTTGATTGAATGCTCGTTCCATCCGAGGTGTAGGCACCTTATCCCAGATTGTTTATGCTTGCTTCTCTATGGATTGCGTAATTTCAGTCTTGCCCTTCCAATCTTTTGTGATTTTATTTTTTCGTGGTTAGAAGCATTAGGTACATTCTACCTTGGTAATGCTTTCCCTGATAATGATTGTGATGGAGTGGTTCCCAGTGCTGCTTGTTCGCTCCGACGAAGACTAATCGTGCGACGGATTGTTTTAACGCCATTTAACTCATTTTGCCCGCATGCGTTCAAATTAAGCAATCGAATGTGTTTCTCGTTCTTGTTTAACATTCAAACTGACATTCCTTACTTAAAACGCTACTGTTTTTTAGGAAATGGACGAAATAATCACGGGACTGTGGTTAGGTTCACATCCCTTAGATCAAGATGCTCCTAAACTCTGGAACGTTGGAATAAAATCCATTCTATCGTGTGGCTTAGAACCTCTTGAGGAAGCCGTTTTCAGCCGCTTCAAACGAAAATTCATATTGCTTTACGATGAACCATCACAAGATATTCTGAATAGTCTAGAAGACGCATTGGCGTTTATTGAGTCTGCGTTGTCAGACGGTGGATGCCTCGTTCATTGGTTTGTACTTTGCATATTTTAACCTCGATTCAGCCTCATGGGCGTTTCACGCAGTGCCTCGTTTGTGCTTGCATTTCTAATGCGCAAGTTTCGAATCACCTACAACGCTGCGCTTGAAATGGTTTTACAAAAACGCCAAATTTTGTTAGTTCGCGTTTTTCTTATTGTTAAACAAAGACCCAATATAGGTTTTATAAATCAGCTGAAACTTTTCGAGGTCATGAATTGGACTGTGGACAAAGATTCACAAATCTACTCACATTATGCTGCCACATTTTCGCTCTGGACTTCTAATAGTAAGGTTTATTTGCTTACTGATTATACACGTTCACAGTCGGTAAAGAAGCGGGTCGTACATCGACGTCGTGTGCCACTGAACCATCTGATGTTGCCTTGTATCGATGCAGGAGATGCAGGTACGTACTAATGTCTGCACTTAAACCATATTCCTTTCAGACGAAAATTGTTCTACTCATCTCAAATCATAACTCATACCCTGCCACAGAAGTCAGTGGAAAATTTGAAAAGTACGATCCCGAAACCGGACGGTTTAAATGCTTCCGGTGCTAGTGTTGTTCTAATAAGAGGAATCAGTGTAAATGAATGTCCGTTACCTTGTCCACGTAACGAACTATTTACCGGTCCACTCGAATGGACTCGAACTTATACGAATGTGGTCCTTGGCAAGGTAAGCACATCTACCGATAATGCGTTGCGGTTAATGTATAATGAACGGATGTGCAATCATGCCGTATTTCGGTACTGTGCAAGTGATACTGTGCTAAATCGATTTGCCAGAGGTATTCAGATGCATGCGAAACCACGCTGGAGTCTCACTGCCATTTTCTCATCAGATCTGTCTTGGTCTGGGCAACTTGACTGTATCTTAGCCCTCGTGCCCTCTATGGCTGTGCGATATTTTGCCTGGATACATGCTTGACTTGTATAAGACCACAAGATCACCTGGTCCAGGCAATGTGCCGCGCATTCAGAGACTGATTTCGCACATACATACATACGTCATTTAATGCTTACACGACCTCGTGCTGCTTATACTTTTCAAAGACCATATCTAAAGTATAGTAATGAGAACTTTCACAGCACCGAGTCTTAGTACTTCTATGTTCTGCAGTTTACACCGTGCGGTGACGAGCTGTATGCGGGACATTCTGGACTTTCTGTGTTACCGTTACCCTAGTCTTCTATCTGTCTTGGCCTGACAGTCTGTGAATGTGCCTCACTCATTAACCCTTTGCTTGTGTGTAATTAACGCCTTTGACCAATCGGCTTTCTCTTGTATTGTGGGACTCGTGAGTGAATGCCATTAGCGTTGGACAGGTTAACCTCAGAGATGAATTGAGACACAATCGATGTGCGTGTGTGCAAACGCGAGGATGGTTAATATTGGACTCATCAACCGAATGTTTCTATGATTGATCAGATGTTCGACAGCTGCCATTTCCCGCCTCTCTTCCAACCCGATACACTGCAGGCCTCTATATTTGTTAAGGATGTAACACCGTTAATTGACTCAATATTTATAGACTGGATTAATTTTCAGTATAAATAAATGTAAAGCTGCACTTGTGATTTGCTGTTACATGCATAGTTCATCGGGTGTCAAGTTCTCACTTGCTGGTTTTATTTTCCACCACGGGATCCACAACTCAACCGGTTGCTCTACAATTTTAAATCAGTATTGGTTCATCTTTTCACGGATGTGCAATTGGACAATACTTCTGTGCTGCGTGGTTAACGCTTGCCACCTTTAGCAATCTGTATGCCGAAACACACTGATGTCTCACTTCCATTTCTATTTCCTTTCTCTTATCTGTCTCGACCTTGGCAACCTGACAGTATCTGTGCCAACGTACAATCTTTGTCTGGATCAGATTTGTGCATTCATAAATAAATCTTTTCAGTATTCTCCGCTATCATCCTTGATGGTTAAACTAACCAATTCTACTAAGCGGACGTGTGTTGTAGTATAATTCCGCCTTTTCGATATTTCAAGCGAGTGCTCTTTTGTCTAATTTACCGATGTACACCAAAACTTACAGCTTCTCTTATGCCGTTTGATGGTTCAGATCCGTTTCATTTAATATCAACTTGATCACGTCTAGATAGGAAATCGTGCAAACGATAATAACAGTGGAACTAACTTTTATTTGATTACGGATCATTGCCTTGTCAATTACCTGATTTACATGCAGACGTTTTGCGTGATTATGCGTGTGGTTTCCATACAATCGTGAACATAAACGGGATCATGATTTGCATTATTTTTATCTCATCTGCGCTAGCTTGGTCAGGTTGCATCACTGTTCCACGTTTCTTTTCCTTTTCGATTAGATCTACTGTCCCGGTTGCAATTCCAAGATCGGTTCATTCAATTGGTGTGGTAAGTGGTAACCTTTACGCGATCGATCCCACTTTTCCCTGCAATATGTTCCAATGATACGCAATTGTCACTGCTGGCGTAGATGATAAAGATCTAAAACGGAGGGTTAACCTATAGTCAAGTCTTAACAGAATGTGTTGTCAAAACTATAGCGAGTGTCCCCATCGATTATCGTTGCTAGTAGCTACTCCAATGTTACTTATCGATATTGTCTGCTGTTTGCTGACTGGGTCTTGGTGTCCTGACAACAGCAGCACTTCGTGTCTCAATTTGGGATTGAACCATTAGATATGCGTGAAATAGTTTATTGGAACCAAGTTTTATTACCACTCTGGAGGCGAAATTCCAAAGAAATGATTGAAAGATATATTCACACTAGATTTGTAACCCTTCTGCCAATTTCCATTGATATTTGTTTGTATCGATATTCCCTTTACCACTTCAACGAATTCTACGAATGTTGCTTATGTGCTTCTTTGTTCTTGTTTAAGGCTGAGATTGGGTAGAGACTGGGGTAGAAGTCTCCGGTTTATTGAACGAATAATGCTACTACAGTAAAACCTCGGTGTGTTCATTGATGTGCTATCATAACCTATTTTTACACGATATCAATCGTTCGTGTTGTCCATCGAATGTGACAGACATCACTACAAGTACAACCTTTCACGACTGCAATGTGCACGGAAGTGCATTCATACAGTGCTTCTGTGCTGTGCGGCTAACACCGTGCTAAATTGATTGGCCGCGGATAGTGAGCTGCATGCTGAAACACGCTGGAGTCTCACTACCATCTTTGTTCTCTATTTCTAATATGTGTCTAGGCCTGGGCAACCTGAGAGTAATATCGCCCACGCGCAGTCTCTGACTGTGCGTCACTTTACCTAATCAGGCTTGTACTTTCATACCATCATAACGACTGCAATGAAACTCTGTATTTTAGAAAATCCGCATTCTCATCAGACAACCTAAGACGGGTTTCTTGCTGTTTGTACACATCAAGTATGGGCAGTAGGATCAGGATCCGTGTGACTTGAAAAAGCGAAGAAATGATAAACAATGCCTGAACTGGTAAGCCACTGTTGGATGAGACTGGTACGACCAAGCTGTTCAATCGCATGTGCCTACATGCATGTAGATCGGATAAACCCATTGGGTTGAATAGAAAATCTGCGTCTGCATCCCTTTCCCTCAGACTCCCGCATGTATTAAAGCAGTATAAACAATGTATGAACTTGTAAATCACCGTAGGATAAGATTGGTACGACGAACCTGTTTCGTCGCATGTGCCTTTAACATGTAGATGCATATCATCTGGATTTTTCATAGTACATGAGCTTCGCCTGAACAAACATCGACTGATGCTAAAGGTATCACTTGGAATAGAATTTTTAGCGATTTTCTAAGGATAAAAGCAGCACGTTCCGTTGAAGCGATGGCTTCTTAGAGACGTTTTGAGCCCACTTCTGCTTTGACGCTGTGCGCGTATTTTACCCACCGATCGTTGTTTTTATTGGCTCATTTCGGTTGTTATCACCCATGCTCCCCAGCGTATCAAATGACTGAACAGTCCCCATCGCGGGAACAATCTCTCCCGCAGCACTCACAGCGACCGGTAGTACTCAGGTGATCAATGGCAGTGGCACATCGACGATGTGAGCTACGTTCAGCAATCGAGAGCAGTATTTGCTATTACTCTGCTTGGAAATGACGCTTTACATGGTACCTCCAAAGTGAGCGGTCAAGTGCAAGTTTTGTTCAACTCATTGGGTCAATTTTAGAGACTATATACAGGCTTATCAGATAAATCAATAACGACTAAAGCGATACTAGTGATGATACTAGTGTCTAGGCCTGGGCAACCTGACAGTATTTTAGCCCACGTGCAATCTCTGACTGTGCAACAGGCTGGATCAGGCTTGTGCTTTCATACCAGTAATACCCTTGCATGCGCTAGTTTTTTTTCTTGTTTAATCACAATCCCAACCGCATCTCACAGGTGAACCATGCCCCTGTGGATTTTGGGTCACTCCCGCGTTCCATTTTATTCGGGATCACGTGGACTCAATCAAACTATATCCCTCGAATGCGACGGAGATCAACACTATGCGGGAACTGCAACAGGACCCGACGATGCCTAGGGAACACGCGTGCGTTGAAGGATAGGTTGTCTTGGTGGAACCAGCTCGCGAATGTCAAACAGCTGGTTGACTTTCAATGTTTCATTCACTTATTTTTACAAATCATGAAAAATTGTCCCATTTTTGATCAACAAGCTCTTTTGTGTTTGTTTTTTCAAGTCAAATTCTCCAGCCTAGACATCGCCATTATCATTAGCTCATTGGATTAGCGACTTTTTTGTTGTCAACACCGTTTCCGTGATATTATTCATGGGGGTATCATGAAGGCTTCTCATACTATGTACATCGTGGCTGATGGTTGGGGGTTATGTGTAAGGCTAGTCCTGTATTTCGTTATCTCTTCATTAGGCATCTACTCTACGGAGGGTTGAAATCAGAATGTCGACCATTGGGCAGACCACACACGCGGCACCAATACGTTTGCAAATAAGATATGAAAGCTCTCAGCATTGACCCTACGAGTTGGGAAGAACTAGCTTTTGACCGCTCATTTCGGTATCACTGTGTAAAGCATCATCTACAAGCTGGAGAAGAGCACAGGTGCTGTTCGTAGATCACACCATAAGCATGCGACTGACATCGTTTCACCGGCGTGCAACTGCCGCCGATCGACCGAGTCTTGCCTATCACTGCGAGCGCTTTAGAAGAGATTGTAACTCACGATTCGGACTGTTTAGTCATTCGAAAAGCTGGGGAGAATGAAACCATCATGCGCTTGGGGGGATGTCCATCCATGTTCGATATTGACCGAAGGTGGCCAACAACAATACCATCATTATTATCATTAAGCACAGGTCTGGAGCCAGACAACGTACAAAGCAACCTTAATAAGGACAAGCAGATAATCCGAGTCATAAAACCAAAATTAGCAAGCGAAATACGTAAAGTTTTGTGGTCTCGCTACATGATATTGTCTTATCTAACAAAATGTTTCAGCATAAAGTGTTATGGCAACACAATAAACTCTACATTCGAACAACTGACTTTAGTTTACAGCCATATCATGTAGGGTTCGCCTCCACTTGTTAGTCTTTTGGGCATTATCCAAGCAAATGAATATTTCTGATCGTGCTTGGCGCCGCAGCAAGCTTCTTAGGAGTGCCTAGTCAACAACATCGTCACGGACAACATTACACCGGTATCAAGTCCCGAGTGCTTAACTGCTATACAACCATGACATGTAAAATCTTTACAACATTGGGGTGGGACCTAAAAAGCTATGGAACCTATAGAATAATAGACACAGACGCATTGTGATGAGGTGCTTACATCCGTTCAAGCAAGTGTTGCGAACAAATAGAGCGGCTCTCACGCCATTGCGAATTCTGACCTCTTGAACTCCCGACCTGAAAGACTGGTCACCTAAAAACTGGGGCCTCATTCCACCAAGGAGTGTGTAGTATCATTGACAGGCCACCCAGCTGTTTCTTCCATTCTCTATCAGGCTCCACGAGCAAGTCGCGTAATATAAGCGGCAGCACTATCATCATTAATATCTGGTGTCGATTGCCGAATGGGGAAATTGTTGGAACATCGAGGAGAATGGCAACCCAAACGCTAAAATGCTGTGTCATTAAAGATGGGCTATCCTGCCGTTCGTCGGCATATTCTCTTTCCATCCGTGTTTTACTCAACGAGCGATGTTATTGAACCATTGCAGTCGGACTTGCAAGAATCAATGAACGAACAATGTCATTGATAATAAGCGTAGTAATCCACTTGTTGTATCGCTCAAATAATAGTTATAGCCTGTAATACTAGCTTTAAGTTAGTTCTACACTATTTTAGCAAGACTTTGGTGTTAACATCTCTTATATGGCTCATGCAACACCTTCATTTTCAAAATCACCATTCATTTCCCATTCCATGATGCTTCGTTGAACCTCAAGGGTCTGATAGAATCCATGCCATTTTTAATACGCCGGGAGTTACCTGTATTTTTTGCGACTGCGTCAAATGTGGTATGCATTTTGAACAAATTTTGAGCGCTAAGGTTCCATGAGAAAAGCTTGTTGTGATACACGACAGTAAAAGCCGCAAGGAAGCTGTCATGCTGATGTCGCTCTACTCGTTCACGAAACTTGTTTGAATACATGTTCCATTCGTGGTGTAGTCACCTCTTCCCAGTTTGTTTGTGTTTCTAGAATCCGTAGCTATTTAGGTCTCATCTTTTGAGATTTTACTTTTTCATGGTTGTGTGGCAGTTAAACATTCGATACATGCTACCAGTGTAATGCTGTCTGTCATGATGATGACACTCCATGGTATTAGATAAGAAGAGACCACCCGTGGTACCTGTTGGACGTTAAACCGAAAGTGACATGTGTAATTAGTTTTCTAATCATATTTATACAGTCCACAGGTTACTAAGCATCTCAAGTTTGATGTTGCGCTTTATAAGTTCACACCGATTTTCATCATCGCCATGTTGGGCAAGCCGTTGTTGCCTACGATTGACATTATCAAATGTGATCGACCAATTTTCTATCGCATGTGATCAACTCCATTGTAAGTGAGCTGGGCATGGATCGATCGTGAGGTTTAGCCAATCTGTTTTATGTTTTCACACTCAGATGGTCGATATTTTGTGACAGGGCTGTTCTCGGCTTGTTGAAAGCTACTAATTTGCATTTCCTACACTCTCCGTAGCTATTGACGTTGAATGGATGATTTTGTAGGTCACTGCGAAGTCACTTCGTATGTGTCGCTTTATAAAGCCTTGCAGTTTTGTCTTTACGGCGTAAACAATATTGTCACTGCTGTCCGTGAAAACAATTACTGTTGCTGAATCAATTTTTGGCAAGCATCAGTAGTTGATGAGCAAAATTTATCGATCTCGCACAAGGTTACAATCAAGAAAATTCGGGTTTGTTTCGGGATATAGAAAAGCACGAAGATGAATGAATGAGGTTATATGTATTGTGCTGCTCACATCCCCCGCACTTACACACCACTACCGGTTTCTGGCTGTTTGACGTCATCAGGTGGAGACAGTAAGATCAGGTTCAGTGAGCCTCTTCCACTGTTTCAAGGCTCACTGAACCTGATCTTACTGTCTCCACCTGATGACGGCAAACAGCCAGAAACCGGTAGTGGTGTGTAAGGGATGGGGAAGTGAGCACCACAATATATTGATCTTTTACATGCGCCTCGAGCGCTTGGCCAGGAATCACTTCGTGATTCTGTATTTGAATGTGGTTATAATTCTAATACTTGGTATTCAGGAACCAAATTAACTTTATTGTGCCCTCGCATCCCCTACACTTACACGACATCTGGTTTCTGGTTGTTTATCGTTATTAAGTTGAAGATGGTGGGATTTGTTTCAGTAAGTCTTCAAACAATAGTATGTTAATCGGATAGCAAGTTTGGTTGTACGGACTAGGATAAATTTTATCAGAGAATCCACGGTGATAATGGGTGGGGTATTCTCTCGTTCCAAGTAATGTAACGATGTTATGAGTGCATACATCAGGGTATCTATCTGATTTGTAACATTTCATTACCCTGTGCGGCAGCAGGGCTCGTTAGGCTAAAGCCAACTGTTTCAATCGCGTTGCCTAGCAATAAGTGACAGGAGATGTGTACCGTCTGGCTTGCATTATTTTGATACAAGCTTTCATTGTTTCCAATTCTTCATATTGCTTACGGCTTACTTCTGGCTAAAATGTAAAATTCGATGCACCCCAAAATAATAATTTGGATGATCCGTCCCCATTGGGAAAAATTATTCTCAAGAGCTAGGATTAACAGGAAGAATACCTTCACGTCAAAAGCATGTCTCGTTGAGTTTGGCATTGGTGACTAGTATGACAAGCAAAACCTATAGCTATGTGATACATGAACGCTATCTGCGTGGAGC
This sequence comes from Atriophallophorus winterbourni, assembly GCA_013407085.1. Classification (NCBI taxonomy): domain Eukaryota; kingdom Metazoa; phylum Platyhelminthes; class Trematoda; order Plagiorchiida; family Microphallidae; genus Atriophallophorus; species Atriophallophorus winterbourni. The sequence goes on along the minus strand of JACCGJ010002697.1, from coordinate 2,694 downwards.
CTGTATACTTTATCTAGAACAATCTATCGTCAGCTTGGGACATGATTTTTGAAGAGAAGGTACGCGCTTTTAAGGTAAAAATAATGTTTTTTGCAGTTTACCTAACAAATCTCACTACCTAGGCGCGTGTTGACGGTGCATTATCAAAACCAATCGCCGCAACTATCGGAGTTCCCCAAGGATCAGTCCTTGGTCCGATCCTCTTTCTGATGTATGTCAATGAAATATTACAACTTGTTCGATGTAACATTTTGTTATTTTGGGACGACATAAAGATATGAAGTTGCATCCGTAGCCCAGAAGACTGTCTGCTATTTAAAAAATGTGGATACGCTTCACAATTGGTCGTTGAGGAACAAATTGCCATTTAATTTCAACAAATTCAGGCTCATGAATGCGGGGAATCGAGAAGATTTCACATATCACATAGGTTCACATGTCCTTGAAAATTGCAGTGACGTAGAAGATTTTGGTGTTTGGATATCACTCAGTCCTCTCCGTGCCGGGTGGCACACGAGGCGAAGACAACCCCACGCCAGTGGTTCCGGTCTGCCGCTGTTCCGTTGCCGTCTGCACCATGAATCCTTGTGCATGCAGTTCGCGTGTTTGGATATGCTCCAGTTTAAAAACCTCACTTCAAACTAACAGTGCCTTTAAAAAAGCAACACGTGACCTTAATCTACTCAAAAGGGTATTTGGGAAATTTTCGCCCAAGATATTCCCAAGGATCATGAATATATACTTGAGACCAGTCATGGAATACGGTGCGCAGTCGTGGTCTCCGTGGCTCAAGAGGGATGCTGGCAGAATATAACGGTATCGCAATAGAAATAACAGTGTCGGTGACAGATGATGAAGAAGGAAGGGGCAATAAATCAATGCTAAGTGGCACCCACGGTTATCATGCAACGCAGCAGAGCAAAACAATGTATCTGGGACATCTAGCTCAGAGGAGAAAAGTATAGTGCAGTTGATGCTTTCATGTAGGTAGAAGAGGACACCGCCACCTTTCGTTGTTCGATATTTTCGGTAAATCATCATGTGAGGGATTTTAAGTTCAGAGTCGTGCATAGAATTACACAATCGGGTTTCTGTCACTGCAATCAAATCCAAAGACGCCACGGTCGCACGTGAATACAGTTCAGTGAACTTGCCCAGAAAGCTCTGAGCATTGGTGTAACAGCATGATCGAGATTTTATTTTGGGGGTAAATAAAGAACTCATAGTAGTGGATTCACCAAACCCAGAATTTGTCTTCTGCTCCAGGTTTTTTGTCTCAGGTGCATGTGTTTGACTGGGTGGCAAAATTATTTCAGGAACATTTAAGTTCATGCGTTCGTATACAGGTCGAACACGGATCTCATAATGTGCCAATTTTCAACATTCATACCACGCCTCGAGTATTCTATCCTTCATATCGTCTGTGCGGAATGATATTTAGAGAGGTGGAAGCTGATGCGTTTCGATTTTCGGTTTAAGGCGCATAACATGACTAGTTATTATGTCCTTTAAACTTAGGATCTCCTGTAAAAATCTCCTTCACTGCAGTCGTATTGCAGTCGTTTACTGGATTCTTCTTCGTTCCAACTGGGTACACCATGAACTATGACAGCTCTGCGATTTATAGCATCTTTTGCTAGTTCCGGATTATTACGACGAATTTTTCATTCTTACCACGGAACGTCCGAAAATATTCGTACAACCGATTTGTTTACAACTAAGAGGGTTGAGTCGAACTTGATATTTTCTACATCTTGTACAGACGTTAGTACTACACACAGTAACATGGGTGATTCTGGGTGTCTAAATTGACTTACGACGCTTTTGCAAATGCAAGACTTGAATCTTGAATCTTGACTGAGAATTCTGATAATCTTGTGCTTCCGAGGCTTCAGGCCATCTTAAAGTGCTTACGATTTACTTTATCTTCTTTAACTAAAATATTAATCATTTTAGTCTTAATAAATCTCAACGATATGATAGAACCACTACCGGGTTGACCCATACGAAATTTAATTTACTGCGCGTATAAAATCTTCGAAAAAATGATGCGAGTGGATTGACCAATAGGAATTAAACGCATGATACAAGGTCACTCGCAGTCTGTACTTGTTCGACGGTTGGGATATGTGGGCATAACCGGAGTCATGTGATTGATACGGTGAGATCTACCTGGTCCGAATTACCAATCGATTACCAACTGTTAGAAACGAAATACTGCCTTATTTAGAGTTTCAAATATTGTAAAAATCAATCATTCATTGTAGTACATTTTGATGACAAGGTTTGTACTTTGCTGAAGTAAAAAATTCCGAATGATCCGTGAGAATTTAAGACACTAACCAAGACGGAAATGACTTGGCCGAATATACCTTATCTTGATACCTCCATCTGGTGTCAGAAAGCACCCACACAACTAATGAAGCAAGTGTCTATCGTGCTACTGCTAGATTCCAAAGGTTGTCATAGCCGGGGTAGCAGTGTGGATAAGCTTCCACTGTTTATAAAATGCTCCCATATGGCACGCGTCTTAAATAGCCTCTGACAACCAAGTCCAGCTTCTGGCTTGCTTGAGTGGCTCCCCGAGCCCGGCGGAACTGCTTCTACCAACAGGAGAAGAGGCGAAGGCGAGTGACTGGCGCCTGAAAACCAGTTTGCTTCGGGCAGATGGAGCTTGTTTGCCTGGGAGGGCAT